>JBBPLJ010000168.1:19457-29609 GCA_038089715.1 Veloporphyrellus conicus
TCCGACTCACTCGCATCCTCGCAGTCCAGCAACGTCTACCGCCTCAGACTGTCTGACAGCTTTGGCCATTCATCACCCCTGTCGCAGCGTCCGCGGTGTCACCTTTGGGCGGAGCCAGGTGACGCAGTCTCGCCTGGCATTCATCGTCCGAATGACGGCGTTCTCCGGCAGGCGGCTGCCGCAGACTCATTTCATTTAACCAGTGTGTCCCGCTCCATGAATCTAATTGTCTGCCACCTGTTGTCCATGCACCCGTCCATCCTGTATGTCGATAGACTCTGCGCCCCTCCTCCGCCCGTGATTGTCGGTGCGCTGTAAAACGTATGTCGTGCCTTCAGAACTGTGCCGACTACGCCTCAAAGGCGGCGACTGGCCATTCTATACTTATCACTTCGCGACGGCCTTCTAGCATGGCACTCTCCACAATGCCACCTCTCGCTTATTGGTCCAGAGACCTTTATCGCCGGCTATCTCCTTGATATCGCTTCAACTCACCCACGTGCAGTACAGCATGCGATCCGCTTTACGTCAACTGCAACATACCTTTGCCTGCCCTGCCCTCGCTTGTGGGCCAAGGGGCCATCACCAGTTGTTGCGTTCGCTCTCCACGGACACGCTGTAGCCACTGAGGGTCATATATTCCTCTTTAAGTCGGTCGTGGATCTGAGCCGTCCTCTGTCGGTCCGGCTTTAGTCTCCCCGTGGTAAAATGAATGCTCTATCTGCTCGATGAGGTCAGCAATTTCCGCTCAGAATACGTTTGCTCTGCTCCTCCAGGCTTGCAAGTGATTGAGTGGTGAGTCTTTCGTCATACGCCTGTTAAACTCTTTGAGAAAGAGGGTTTGTTGATGATCAGCCTCAGCCCAATATGGCTATCCATGACGCCATTCCATGCACTGCCTTGACGGCCCGGAGAGCGCTAATGCCTACCGCTCGGCGGAACATGCAATCCTGCCTGCATCCTGTTACAAATCATGTTGTTGCCCTGCTTCGGATTTGCAAGACATACGATGTGGGGCAAGCGTAGGGGGGCCATGTTCCTCTCAACGGTGTCCTAGCATTGACCCGTATCTGACAAATGGGGAAGTATAAGAGGCATTCCCGTCTTGGATCTTGACCCTCGACCAGGACCCATTTGAAAGTCGTCCCACTGACTGCAAAAGTCAGAACTCGATTTTCCACTCTACGCTCTGACGACCTTACGATAGTCTCCTCCTTTTCACGCTACACTCTTCCGCTCACGTTCCCTCTTTCCCTTTTATCATGTCTGGCCTCGACTACTCGACCTTTTCTCTCTGGTGAGCATGCTCGGCGTTCGCGAGTCCTCTTTCACCCTATGAACACCCTTCCAGTTCGGCCTTGACGCCCTCGCAACCTGCACCACCTTCGACGAGATCTTACCCCGCCGACCCCACCCAACAACACGTTGCAGACGATGTCATCGATTCACATATATGTAACATGCAACGTGATGATCTTCCCTCAAGGTCCGTCCTTGCCGCCCACGTGTAGATAAATGCCCTTATTCTCCAACAATCCAATTACAGTACTGATATGACTGATTGCCCACGCGAGGGTGCGTTGGCGCTGTTTGGGGCGTATCACGAACAGGGGCCAAGCGATCGAACCTTTGCATTCCCAGCTTCTCCGCTTCTAAGCGACTCGGCCGACGACATACAAGGGAATATTTTGTGTGCCCAGCTGGGCGGATTTCACTTTACGCCGCAATATGGCGGTGGTCATGGGCATGGGGCCGGCGATGACCTTGTAAGTCCACCGATGGCCATCATGGAGAACTCGTACGTTCCATCATGTCGTACTGCGTCTGAGCTTGTTCCCACTTACGTTCACGGTGGCAGCTCCTGGAGTTCTCAACACAGCCTACATTACCCCACACCCATCCATGGAGCCGTTTCTCCATGTATCAAAAGCGCTGGTCCCATCACCGAGGATGCGAGGCCTGAGCTCACTCTGCTTCATTGTGACGTCAGCACTCGGGTCCCCGCTCGTCAAGCGAGCATGGCCATGACTGCAGACCACCAGCAGCTCGGTCAAAGTTGTGACTTCGGCCTCACCCGTGCTACCTCGCCATTAACTGCCATGGCCGTGGACGTGTCGACGTTTTTACCGGGCGGCGTGATCACGAGTCCTTCACCATCCTCCACGGCGTATCACGATGACGACTTTCCGGGCGCAGACTGTGCCCACGCGTTCACGTATGCAGACCAGCTGTCCGGTATGACGCGTACGACCGCACACGAGTCAGCGAGTCACTACCCCCTCGATCACCAAACCGCAGCTGCGCCATCATTGCTCGGTGGATTTCAAGAGGCGGCTGCTCACGCAGGCACAATACCCCTTGATCACCGCTACGCAACTGCTCTTGCCACGCCTTTGCCTGGCTACTCATCCTCACAGTCACCGCGCGATCACCCCATTTGCGAGCCCCCTTCTTTCGGTACAGCCATGCACGTAGAAGAAGACGAAGAACTCCCGAGGCCAGGGTCAGCTCCGCCGTTGATGGATAGTCAAGTGCCCTTTGTTGGTGACCCCAGAGCTGCCCTTCAGCAGCCCGCTGAAAACGCCCCATGCGGCGAACACCTTGGCAGTCACAGTCGATCGCACGCCTGCTGGTACCAATATCCTCCTCATCCCCCTCCTTCCTCCTCCCAGGCCGTCGCCGCCCCTGGTGCTGGTCAAAGTCCGCGATCCTGCCCAAGGAGGGCTGGTTCGATCGGTCACAATTCACAGAAAACTCCGCCAAGCTCGCGTCATCTGCGCCGGTGGTCCTCGGTGACTAACCCTGCCTTGCGCGGCTCACCCCCTTTTTCGTCGTCCCTTTGTCCGAATGGCGTTTCTTTCCCTCTGTACCACCCTGGTGCTGCCGCTCCTCCACCTTCTGCCCCTGCCCCTGGGCCATCCGAGAATAATGCCTATGCGCATTTCTCCCCCTCGACTGAGTCGGATGGGGACGACTCCTTGACAGCGTTCGGGATGTCTCATACCGTCGTGGATGTCGTCGAATCCATCCACTCTCCCGAACAAGCGCAGTCATCATCGCAACAACAGTCCCAACAAACCACGCGCACCGTCATCCGCTGCGACAGCCACCTCATCGACGAAGAGTCCTGGACCGCCGCGCTCGCGCGCCCCGACAAGCTCCTGCACGTCTACGAATGCCTCTGGGACCTCCCCCACACGTCCTGCGGGATGTGGATCGAAGGCGACCAATCGAGCGTCGCCGACCACCTTGCGCTCTTCCACGGCTTCCGCGGCGGTGAGGTGACGACGCGTTGTCTCTGGCACGCGTGCCCCAAGCCACATATGAAGGGCACGTCCATCGCGCGCCACGTGGTCACGCATATTGGGTTCCGCGTCAAGTGCCACACGTGCAAGCACGAGTTTGCGCGCGTGGACGCGTGTAATCGGGCGCATAGTCGGTCGGGGTGTTTGGGTGTCGGTCAGCCGATGTATGGGGATTTGCAGCACGTGCTGGATGCGCGCAAGGTCGATCCGCTGCAGAGACCGTGCAAGAAACGGCGCACGGATGAGTGAGAAAGAGAGAGAATGTGTACGAGTGTCAGTGAGTGCTGAGCGAGGGGCCAAGATGGCCCCTTTTTCTTCTCTTCTCTTTCGTTTTTTCTTTCTATTTTCACCCTTGCCCTCCCTTCCTTTCCCCTTTGTCCTTGTTCTAGGGGAGGGCACCTTCCCGTGGGCTGGCACTCACCTCTTTTTTTTTTTGTTCTATTTTTTGTATATTGCATATTCGCTTCGCCTCATTCTCACCCTTTGTCACACTAACTTATTTATTTCTTTTAAAAAAATAGTTGTAATAATTTTTTTCTTTCTTTTTTTCTCTTCTTGCTATTCTTGTACTTGTACACGTTCTTAACCTACTTACGTACCTTGGGCATCAATTGGCACTGCCCTGGGCCAATTTCGAATGCAAATGCCTCCATGTTCTTTCTTTCAAATCAACCAACCTCGTTTCATAAACGTCAAGCAACGACATCAAGCATACACGTACACACTCAGACCACTGAGAAAAAGAGATAACTGAGATCGATCATCAACGTCGGCTGCGATAGGAATCCAGTGCCTGCTCCTAATTTCACTCGGCCTGCGCGTACAACTTGAGCACTTCATGAGACTTCAAGGCCACGTTTGTGTACGGGTACGTGTCGTTATCCGTGTATTCCGCTTTGTTGACAATATCGTTCAAGGCATGTATCACGTGCTGTTGGATTTATCGGGTGAAAACCACATCGATGGGCGTTGTCACGTGGGGAGGGTTCGGGCTGATATAGTGCGGCTGGATGCCATGAGCGGCGAGGGAGAAAACGTCTCATGTCAATGGTGACCTATCCAGGCGTTCTGTGGTTGATGTCCATCGTCTGTCCTGCAGGATAATCGTCCATCTCTTCCAACCAAGTTGGATAGCCTCCCTCGACGTAAACGCGGCGCCATGGATCTGATTCCGAAGGTTGGTGGTCATCATTCAGATGGTCTAAGACCTGTGTCGCGACGTCGGCTGGCACGTCGGCGATGTACCGGAATGGATCAGATAATGGATCTGCGGAGAGCCGTACCATGTGCCAATCGTTCTTTGTAAAAGGTCCCTGGAAGACGTTGTAGCGCACCGCGTATTGGTTGGCGAGGATAAAGTTGGGCTGAGTGCGATCGGTGTTGTTGGCAAGGACATATGGTGCGTGCCTCTGAGATAAATAATGTCAGCAAATCTCTACTGCATCCATATTTGTCCCTATGGAGAACATCATCCATGTAATCCGTGCAATGCCTTGGATGCATACAGGTTCGCAGTACCGTCCTGGGGAGCAAGACCATATAAGCCTTTCGTGATAGAAAGCCCAACATCGGTGTCAAAGTTGGTGTCAGCCGTGTTGGTATGGTGTTACAAGTCGTCCTGTCACACAACGTTCGCGAACACGATATAACTTGGTAGCGTACCTGGTATGTAGCCCTGTTCTGATCGAGATACCTCCGACTAAAGCTAAGTTTCGGTCAGCCTCCACTAGAGGCAACAAACCCGCCAATCGTTTCCATATAACCGCCGCTCTCTAGGACCAAAGATCTTTCATCAAACTTTTTACAGTTACGCTTGTGAGTATGTTCTGCATATATGTAGCAATTAGGCGTCAAGATGACTCCTGTGATGGTGTAAATTGACGCGTACCCCCGAAAATCAGAATAGGCGTGTTCGGACGCGCAGTTCGGATATGATCAAAGACAACAGACCCTAAATGAAAATATTCATTAAAACTAGTTCATCAGCCGGACTGCGACCTACGGTTCCCATCAGATAGCGATATATGGTTGGTAAAGTGTGTCAGAGATGGCTGCGACAAAAGTTATGGAACGCAGCCAAGCAGAAGGTATTCCGGGGATAGTTGTGACTGGGTCCTGCGGTCATATAGGGAAGGGGTTGTAAGGTTGATTCGGGTCCTGTTAAGTCGGGGAAAGATGGATACAACAAAGTTTTTTGTTTCGAGCGCATGACATGTTCCTGTGTGACTCGGTCTGCCAAAAAAGGGAATTCACAGAGACTCTAGCGCTCCATGACACCGAACCCGATCATCGCGGCCACAGTACCTCCTACAACAAGAGTCTGGAAGCGTCGTTCAACATCTGAGCCATTTTTCGAACCTCCAGAGTTGGAACGGCGCTGGCAAATTCCCGAGTCAGAGCACAGGCCGCACAGGGTCCTTAGCCGACCTGGTGCAGCCCATCCGTATGTGTACTTGAATACAGGCAGACGCTTCAGGGAAACTCTAGCCCCGATCCTGCTTTCAGTCCTTGACAATTTGAGGGACCCGATTGCAGCAAATTCAAATCGCATTATGGTGATCTCTGTAAACAGTCCAGACCGCTACTCCAAAAGGCAGCAATACTGAATGTGTTGCATTCAGTACTCACAGGCGGTATATCTACTAGTTATAGGTACCTGTTAAGCTGGTAGGCTTACAGCCTCGACCCAGTGTCCAACGGGCACACGCTATTCCCATCACGTACGAGAAAAGGAAGTTTGCTTTAGTAGCCTAGGAGCCATCCGTATGTGGTGTGGATCACATTGGAATCACCCTAAACGAGAGGAGGCAAGGCAGGAATTACGGATATTCAGGTTTTGCGTGGGCATAGTATCTGTTGCAGGTGCGGAACTCCTTTTAGGAACAGATAACGGCGAGCACAGAGGGAGAGAGAGAAGGGCAAAGATCATGATGAGAGAACTCTACCGGGGTATGCTTTCGGTGACCGCTATGGTAGCGAGGATTATAAATGTCGCAGTTCCAACCAACTTACTCAAAGAAGAGGCTATGAAGATGAATTGACCCTAGTGATCCTTCCTGGGTCCGTTTCTCTTTCAGTCAACCAACTCCGTTTCATCAATAATCACATTAAACATACATTTATTACTACCGAAAGCAAGTCGGTAACTAACACAACAGCAACACAACATGAGCCCAGCGCCTGCTCCTAGTTCCACTTGGCCTGCGCGTACAATCCAAGCACCGCATGAGCCAACGTGGGCGTGTACAGAGACACGTCCGCCGACGTGTAGTTCGTCGCGGTCTGGACCGTATTCAAGATGCTCAACACATCACTCTCGATAAAATCGACAAAGACCAGATCGATGGGCGTATCGCTCGTCACGTTAGGAGGGTTCGAGCCAATGTAGTTCGGCACAGAGTAGTAGGGCAACGCGCTATGGCGCGTGTCGTCGCCAGCGCCGGGGCATCCCTAACGCGAGACGGATCTCAAATATGGACAGGTAAGACAAGGAAGGAATTTGGCTCACATCTGTGGTTACATAGCCGAGGGTCAGATTCGTCGTCTGTTCTGTTTGTAGTTGGTACATTTTTTGCAACCATGCGCCATAACGTCCCTCGACATGTCCGCGACCCCATAGTTCGGATTCAGAACGTTTATTTGAGATGCTTCCCTGATTCAAAACAGGCAAAACTTGATTCGCGACGCTAGCCGTCACGTTGGCGATGTACAAGAACGAATCCGTAAACGGCGCAGCGGTAAGCTGATCGTTCTTCGTAAAAGGCCCGTGGAAGACGTTGAAGCGCAGTTCACCCGAGTTGGTGATGATTATGTTGGGAATCCCAGCGCGCGTATTGTTGATGGAAAGCGCAAATGGTGCAGCCTCTGCGATGAACAATGTCATCACATTCCCACTGGACGGGTATGGGTTCCTATGAAGAACATCGTAAATCTAATCAGCGTAATGTTTTGAATACATACTGGTTCATGGTATAGTCCTGGGGAGCAGTGCCGTACAAGTAAGCCAGATCGAAGTCGACTGCAAGTTCCTCCAAGCCTTGAGTAATAGAACGCCCATCCTCGGTGTCGAAAGTGGCGTTCGACGTCGTGGTATGATACTACAAGTCGTGTCCCACAACATTTGAGAATGCAATATAAATTAACAGCGTACCTGGTATGCAACCCTGTTCTGATCGAGATACCTCCGAGTAAACGTGATATTGTTTGTGTTTCCAATCGCAGCGTCAAGATCCGCACCTATTAATAATCGGTGGCGCTCATGGTGATATCAGATGCAAAGACGCACTCATCCAGCCTGTCGAAATCATAAACTTCACCTAACCTTCACCAAAGACAGCGAACCCACCAATTGTTTCCATGTAACGACCACTCTCTAGAGCCATAGACCTCCCATCATACTGCTGACAGTCACGAATATGAGTATGTCCTGCGTATATGCGGCAATTAGATACCGGTTTCGTGGGGAAAATTAAGTTGATGCATACCTCCGAAAATCAAAATAGGTGTGTAGGGATGCACGGCTCGGACAGCATCAAAGACAACGGGCCCTGAAATTGAATCCATTGACATTAGTTTTAAGATCAACGAGACTTTGACCTACAGTTATCGTAAGATACTGGCATATGGCTGGGCGATGGGTGTCAGGCACGATTGCGATGAAAGATTAGGACCCACCCAATCAGAACGAACACATCCGGCTCCTCTGCAATGGCTTCCGCAAACTTGGATAATCAAAACATTAGGGATATAATCACAGACACAGATTGATAGATACCTACCCACTGTTCAGTCACCATATCGGCCACAGTTTGAACAGTAGTGTTGACATCATTGCCTGTAAAGTCATAGAGAACACCAAGGGATGTCACTGTACGACCTCTGTCAAAATGAATCAGTCGGGTATGAACTGGAGGGACAGGAAGTACGCGTACTTCCTGGTTTTGAACTTTGTATAACGGTCTGTCATTCAGGTTGGACAAAGTATTAGTTAAAAAAGCGCGTCGCAATATCAGGTTAATAGGGGAGGAATTTGCTCACTGCCAACCGGAACATTTTCAGCCTCGCCATCGGAATTAAAAACAGTGATGTTGACATTGGAGGACAAGTACCGGCCATTCAGCTGAGGCACGAAATTGGTATACCTATCGGGTTCAGTACGTGAATTGAATTCATCGTCGAAAGTTCATAAAGGTATGAGAACCGCGTTTACCAGCAGGGTATAAGCAGGGTTGCCCAAATGTATGTCCATCATTGACGAAATGCCGAGGGGTGATTACCATGATCGTCAGGGTCCGTATGATACGCAGTGATGATGGCGGTGCAACAGACATCGCAGGTAGGTGTAGCCGTGCATCCACGCAGGGTTGAAGGGAAATGGGCGCGAACCAGGGAGAACAAAAGGTACATGATCAGTGGGGAATAGGTTCTGTATTTTTATGCACGTACATGTCATATGTGTCGGCATAGACATATAATTCGTGGCTTTGGGAAGATAATCATTAGCCTAGTTCCACCATGACAGGAGCGCTGTTGGACCCACTTTCCAATACACATCAGATCATACGGAAGGCGCTCCAGGAACTTGTTCGACTGATTGTCCATATACAGTCAGCATGAATACAAATCTTGACGATAGGGCTGACTTCGTGAGCATCCACACCGCCAGGGGGAAATCCGTCCGAAAGACCTGTGCCTGAAAATCACAGGTGTATAAGGTGAACTCCTCATCAATTTTCGGATGATTTACCGTCGTGCACATCTCCGGAATCAACTAGGAGAAGGTCAACATCCTTTTCCTAGAGTCTACTTGTCAGCAGAGGTGTCCTGGAACGGCCAACAGTAGCAAGCTGACGATAGCAATTTGTTTCATATGCGTGACGAAGCTTGCAAAGTCGCCAAGATCACCGCTGCGCAAGTCATCAGTTCCGACTTGCCTCCCAATAGACGCGTGTTTCGCCCATCGTACGCGAGATAAGGAATTTACCTGTAGTTGGGCTCTGGCCAGCTTGACTTTTGGTGGCCCAAGAGCCACCCGTGGGTGTCTGTAGTGTGGATCACGTTGAAATCACCCCAAACGAGAGGGCGGTATGGCGGCGTGAGCGGGACTTGCGGGTATTCGCGCGCCGTGTGGACGTGAGCATGGGCATGGTTGTCGCGAGTATGGAGCTTGTTGTCACCGCAGGCAATGGTGAGCCCAAGGAGAGAGAGGAAGGAAAAGATCATAACGAGGGAACTTCGCAGACACATGAGGTTCATTTTGGTTGCTTACTTATCCAGTAGCGCCCAGGGACGTGTGAGCGAGAAGAATCAGCGCGTGGTGGCGGCCCTGACGCAAAACCACGTGTGGAGATGTCAACACCGCGTCCTGTGAGAGAGATTCAGAGTAATCATTATCTCTCTTGGCAAACGTGCGTTTCCATATCCTCGCTGTTGACCATTGGAGGCTTGGAGCTCTGGAAAAGTTATTCAACTGGGTTCCCGTAATCTCCATTAAGCAAGTCGGGGCCTGATTCGGGGACTAAGAAGTCGTGGAGCGAGCTAGTCGAGGTGGTATTTTCTGATCGGATGGCTGGCTCCACCCTGTTCCGGCCCGAGGTTCCTGCTGCATTTGTGTGCACAGTGAACACAAAGACAAACAGAGTGCGTAGTACTGTAGATCGCATAAGGCTAAGCTATGTAGGCCGACTCCATCCCCGTTGTTGTGCTCTGCCGCTTTGTGAACATTCAATCGTGCCACGCTTAACTGCGCTCGTTCCGGACTCCTGGTTGTCTGATAGAGGAAGCCATTTTTCCGACTCCTCCCGCCCGTTTGACGACGGCCTTTTGTCATACTATGGCCCCAATTTGC
>JBBPLJ010000169.1:12701-23508 GCA_038089715.1 Veloporphyrellus conicus
GCTTGTTTGGATCGTATCGCTGACTGACTTAACACCACGCCATCGCCTATTGAAATGTCCATGTCTTCAGCATCGACGCCGTCGCGTCGTACCCACACAACGCGTCCATGCACCGGCCAGTCGCGTTCGGGAACGACGCGTCCAGGAACTGCTCGCCCACAGACCGCTGCATCAACCAGACACGAAGGCAGCCACGTCATCGCTGTACTCGAAAGCCGCGGAGTCGCGCACGAGGTGGGCATTGCAGCGATAGATCAAGATACGGGGCGCGTCGCGCTCGTCCAGGTGAGTCGGAGCTTTGCCTAGACGAGAGTATTCGTTTCTTTATCACCTGATCTGGGTCATGCGTCAAGCTTGCAGATTGTTCAACATATGTCAAGACGCTCCATCAGATGCATATCCATTACCCCTCGCTTGTCCTTGTCCCTGATACATTCGTCGCTGCCACGGATGGGACATTGGCATCAGCCGGGAAGAAGCCACAAACCACGTCCTTATTGGTACGGATGATCATGGAGGAGTTTCCCAACGTACCTGTGGAGTCTGTTGCAAGAAAATATTGGAACGATGGAGCAGGTGTGTCCACCGCATGCTAGGGACTCTCTGGTCGTAACGCGCGGCAGGGATGGACTTCATCACGCAATTATGCGTTGATAGTAACGAACGGGCTGCCACACTCGTTTCCGTGTCAGACAGGTACCTATATACACCTCGGTATTGTATTCTCGCTAATATCAACATGCGACAGGTACTATGCACTGTCTGCCGCATGTGCATTGTTTAAGCACGCCGAAACACGCTGGAATACTCGCTTTTCAGCCGGTTCACTCCGCATACACTATGCATCCGTTGAGGGGACGATGTTGATCGACCCTGAGACAGCGAAGAATCTTGAACTTGTCAAGAACGTTTTACGCAAGAAATCGACACGCACACTCTTTGGGTAGGACCACTGTCGAGGCGCTTTACTGATTGAATCCACGTGTACAGAGTTCTCAACCACACCTATACGGCCATGGCTTCTCGCTTATTGCGAACGAATATCCTAGCTCCATTGACTGGCGCGTGACTTTCTTCTCGAACTATTTCCAGGCACAGTTAAACGAATCGATTTCTAGGTATTGAGGCTATTAATGCCCGCCTCGATGTTGTAGCAGGTGGTCCAATACTCCGGCTATCCACTATTTTATGTTGATCCGCCATAGAGTTGGTGCAGGATGAATACCGGTACTCTGAGATAAGGGATGCACTCAAGCGCCTCAACAAGTTGGATTTCGACAAGTTGATATCATCGGTCAGAGAAACAAAGTCACAACCGTGTCAGTAGTTCACTCTCGCAGTCGTTTAGCTTGCAACAATCGAGGTTCGCCCGTCGAATTCCGCAAAGTCCGCATTTTCTCGGGTTTCCCAGATGCTTGCACTTCAGAGTGTCATTCGAAGCCTTCCTTTTCTTCAGAAGGCTTTGGAAAATAGCAAATCTCAACTCTTACAAATCACACACGAGGTATGCAAAGGTAGTTGACACGAACTCAGTTTTGATTCAGATGGTCTTTCAGATGATCTCGGATAATCGGCTCGTGCTTATCGCAGACCTTATCACTGATAATCTGAATGACGCAGTTGGTTCCAACAAGGTTCGGGCTACAGGGACTGTCGTTCCGCTTGCTCACGTTTGTCTACCATTCAGGGTGGTCTCGCAGCGATCAATGCCAGAGTATATGCTGTAAAGGTGAGGCATTTAACACTCAGGCCCGCTGAACCCCTGACATCCTCACTCAAGGCCAACCGGAACCGCCTGTTGGACGTGGCGCGAGAAACCTTCAAGGAAAATGTTGGCGACATATTCCAGCTGAACACGGCACTAGCAGAGAAGCACGGATTACCAATAACATTAGTCTACCAAGGAAATGGTTTCGTCTTCGCACTTAAGAAAGACGAAAAGGAAGGAGAGCTTCCGAATGGCTTTTTGAGCGTTTCGGAGCAGAAAGGAAGATGGTTATTTTCAAGCATGGAATTGGTACGTAAACCCCGTCTTGCGTTGAAGATTATTTAAGTGTTGGCTTTTTGTAGAAGAAGATGAATGCAAGGATGAAAGATGCATTAGACGAGACCCTGATTCTCAGTGACAAGTAGGTATTTGTCTGTGCAAGCATAGATACGTTTATGGACCCCACCAGGATTATTCAAGAGTTGGTAACTGAAGTATTGTCGCACTCGGGTGCTTTATACACTGCGTCTGAAGCGGTAGCTACCTTTCCATGTTATTGTAGTGATGGTTCCTCACTCCGACAGGTGGCCTTGATCGACCTTCTTTGGTCGTTTGCGCACGCATCTATAAGTAAGTGTCGACACTCTGTGCACCAGCCAATTTTGATCTTCGTCGCAGTTAGAAACTACGGTGATTTTGCATTACTGTTATGAGTGGAGCCTAGAATAATTATTGTGTAGTTCGCCCAGAGTTTACAGGCACTCTTGCGGTAAAATCGGGACGACACCCGATTCTTGAAGTTGTACAGGCGGCTGGGACATTGGTTGCGAACGACATTTACTGTTGTGATGCATCTCACTTTCAAATCATTCGAGGTCCAAAGTGAGTGAATTCCTCGCCGAGAGGGAATCACCTAATTCTCTGCCGTCAGTATGTCTGGTGCGCTAAAAATCGCAATCAGAAATACCATGCTTATGTGCATTCAGGAAAGAGTACATATCTTCGTCAAACCGGTCTGTTGGTCATTATGGCGATGTGTGGCTGTTTTGTTCCGGCTGACTACGCAAGCTTTCGGTGGGTTATCCGATTCAAAGTCAATATGGTTTACGACATATTCTCAGGATTCACGATGCGCTTTTGTCTCGTTTGTCTAACGACGATGATATGGAGAAAAATCTGAGTACGTTTGCAAACGAGATGACGTCCTCTGCGATGATACTAGGAAAGTGTCCTAGTTTTGCAAGAATGTGGGCTTATTCCGAGAATAGGCCTTGCGTCGCCCAAAACGCTTGTCCTAGTGGATGAGTTGGGCCGCGGAACTTCCTCTTGTGAAGGCGTCGGAGTCGCGCACGCCATCGCGGAAGAACTCATCGGTATCAAGGTGGGTATATTGTCCACATTCGACTCTGCTAACATCTTGCGTTTAGTGCTTCGTATTATTTGCAACGTTCGTGCCTTCTTGCTTTGGCATGAAATAGTGACTATTGTTCGCCTTAGCCACTTCCACGAGTTATCGATAACACTCTCCCGGCAACCCTCAGTAGTGAAGTAAGAGCCTGTTCTATTCATGAGCATCTCATGACTATTCAAGTTCTTCCTTAGTCTTCATCTGTCTGTCCAGGTCAGAAACTATCCTCGTTCAAGTTGTTGTTACAACAGGAATTATCTGTTAGCGTACTCGGAAATCGGCATCCAACATTGGTATGCTATTCAAGTACAAGTAGGTGACCCCCGCCCAAGATTCTTGATCTGACACCATGAAGAGTAATGGATGGTCTCCCTGAAGACCTGGATCATTACGGTTGGCTGTCGTGCATCTCAGTCGACTTTGTGCTGTAACAGTAATATAGGCCTCGAACTTGCTCGACTTGCCGACCTGCCTGGCGACGTTATAGAAGAAGGTAAGAGAGTAGCAGATGCACTGGCGGACCTACATGCTCGTGAGGAAGAAGAAAGTCAAACGACTATCATGGCTGCGCGCCGCCGTGCTGTTCTCAAAGTGCGTCTCGCATCTATCGTTCTCCCCGTCCAAAGTAACAACAAACACTATTTGGGTATTCGGGCGGTGCCTTCAGCTGCGTTCGCAACTCACACAAGCCTTGGATTACTCCGCGCTGCCCGAAGAGGAACTGGTTGCGTATCTCGCTCGGTTTCAGAAGGATCTTGTCCGGGTTTTCCACGAGACATCTTTTTGATCAACGCAAAATTGTCCTCGTACGCTTCTGTTTTTGCTATCATTATTGTCATTATACTTCGGACGGAACATGAATGTTATCGTTATCAGAGATAAGCATGGGTGATTACGGCATCCTATATCAAGTGCTATGTACCCCGCAGCCTCTGTTGCTGTAACAATCACCCATACCATTTCGGTGCTAGTTCGGGCCCATCCAGCCTGGCCGCAGACACGTCTCGATTGGGTGCCTCGGATGGTACCCCACTGGAGTGGGCTATTCGGTCCCTACGCGTCTTCTCTCCTTTCCAGTTACCAACTGTCGTCCAGGCCGATTCCCTTTTGTTTCAGTGGCTTGTGCACTTAGACCATGGGCAACTGCGTATCGCATCTTCAACTCACCCAGAGCACTCGTGGAGGTTGTTCCAAGAAACGTGGTGTGACTTTGGAACTGCCACCGTGCCCTGCGTTCCCCATCCACGAACCAACACAGTCATTCTGGACCTTTCCGCCGTCTTCCATCGCTACTCACTGCTCCAGTAACACATTCCCTACCCATACAGACGTGGGTAAGTGTCTCGTTATCCTGAGGCTCTCCCTGGAGTTACGCGTCACGTTTGCTCACTCGCCGCCTCGATAGTCATTATTGGGTCTGGAATATCCGCCGCATCGTTTGCGCGGACCTTGCTCGACATTGACCAGGCGCGAGACGACGACAGCGACCCGCTGCACGTCGTGATATTGGAGGCTCAGGAGACATGTTCTGGGGCAACGGGCAGGTGTGTAAGGGTATGATCGTAGAAACACTGTAGCTGACACCGACCGGGGCGCCGTTTACGCGTTACTCAGGAATGGAGGCCACATCAACCCACCCCTGTACCACGACTACGAGGACCTGAAATGGAGCCTTGGCAAAGCTGCGGCCCAGCAGATCATGCGCTTCCGGCTGGCACACCAGGAGGTGTTATCAGAGGTCGCCCAGTCGGAGGCGGTTGATGCAGACTGCCGGGAAGTACATTCTGCGGACGTCTTCTTTGATGCTGTGGCATTTTCCGAGGCGAAGAGGAAGCTGAGCGTTTACACGGCGGATATGCCCAAGGAAGCCAGCGTGTTTCGCGTTTGGGAAGGGGAAGAGGCTCGAAGGGTACGTGTGTTTCTTTGCAAACACATAAGGCGTGTGTCCCGTTCTGAGCAGTGTCGTCGGTAGAAACATAACCTATCTTCGCTTGCCGTTGGATGTGTCACAACGCCTGCAGGTGCGGCACATCCCTATCGTTTCGTCACAGACATTCTTTCGCGACTACTGGAGGAATACCCCAAACAGTGAGTGTTATCGTAACCTGTGTATCTGGATATGTTGCTTACAGGCACATCGTTTGATGAAACACCGCCCAGCTTCCAACTTTTCACACAGACACCATGCACATCCGTCGTTGAACCCTCGCCCACGAACCCGTTCTACTCCTTGCTCACGCCTCGTGGCCAATTGACCGCCTCTCACGTGGTTCATCTTACGAATGCATACGTCGGCAAGCTTGTTCCTGGCCTTGCAGATGTCGTTTACAGGATTCGCGAGACGATGAGTGCACAACGGCCTGGAAGGGCTCTCCAGTTTCAGACGTCCGGGGACGGTGACGTACAAAAGAGCCACGAGCAACGGTCCTACATCTTTTATGATAGTCCCGACAAGAAGGGCTTTGACTATCTCACACAACTCCCAGACGGAGAGCACGAACTCATGTTTGGTGGGGGTCACGAGGCCCTCCCTGATACCGATATCAAGAACGGAGAACAGTGTCGACCCGCTTCAAAGGGTATGTATGACGTGCACAGCGCGTCACACGTGTCGGGCGCACTCCCTGTCTATTTTGGAGCAGCCAATTGGGGTGCTGAAGCTATTTCCGCCACTGAATCACCGGTCAGCGACGACATCCACGCTGGCGCTCGGGGACAGTCCGCCGGTCCGTGGGCTGCTGGACGTGTCAAAGCGCTCTGGAGTGGCGTGCTGAGTGTGTCGGTGGACGAGTTCCCCTGGGTGGGTCGCATCCCCGACGCCCTCTCCGGCCGGCAGTCGCCTCATGTGCCCAGATCGGAAAAGGCGCACGACAAGCGGTCAAGGACGGCCGATCCGGGGGAGTGGGTCGCGGCGGGGTACTCTGGCGAGGGGATGGTCCATGCGTGGCTGTGTTCGCGGGCGCTCGCGTTGATGGTATTGGGGCTCGACCATGCCAGGGACATCGAGGCCGAGGGCCGCTACGGTGCGGGGCAGACTGTCGACGAGTGGTTGCCAGCGTGCTACCGAGTCAGCGTCGCACGTTGGAGGAAGGCACGCCGGGTGGGCAAGGGGCTGAGGAGTGGCTCGGCCGGACGCGAGACGGCCGCGCGTGGTGGATCGGGGAAGATGAAGCTTTACCAGGGTATCTGCCAGTGATTTGAGTGACCTGGATATTTGGATAACGAGATATGTAATACCCGTTTGGATTCCCGATCGCTTGTCTATAGAGCGAACTTATATATATATCATATAGTAGGTGTCTATGATAACAGTAATGTTGATAGGAAGGATGCGTCCCTTTGTTTCAAGTGGTCGGTATTGAAAGCTCTTTGTAACAGGCAAGTATTCGATTCCATTTAGCGCTTACTTCAAGACGGAAATGAGACAAGTATGCTTCGTGTAGGTTTCGTCTCAGGGCTCACGCGTCTGCAGCCATATTCCATTTGCCCGAAGAACGAACGGATTATCAGCGGGACGTACTTCTTCCCGTGCAGATTGCGACTATCATTCAGATTGCGGGAGAGTATCGATGCTTAACTCAACAGCCACACTTGTTGATGTTGTGTGCCAATCGCCAAGTTACATACGGGTTCCCGACAAGATCAACACATTTATTTGTTGGATGCATCATGCAGTACGAATACATGATCGATGTATCTCTCCGTCCCATCGGTTCGCCCACGTCCTTGCACACCAATGTTCGTTATCAAACCCTTCCGGTGCCCCTGGGCAGAAGAGCGCGAAACTGAAGATGATATCATCATCAAGTTGTTCGCTTTGCATCGTCTTTTGAAAAAGTCAGTGGATCCCGTGGACGCCATGTACAGAGCTTCATGACCGAGTAATATTATGAGCATAGTAACGGAGCGCATGAGTTTGAGGAATGACGTCGAACAGTTCCTCGGCGACAAGCCTCAATTTGTTGATGGATGCAAGCGCAGTCGGTAGCAAACCGAATGAAAATCGGGCTGGAGTACCATTGAGAGATCGACCAAAAAGGGGAGGTGATAAATGTGGATGATTGCGCCTCCATCGAGTGCGGTACAGTTGAGTGATTCCAACAAGTGGAGATGCAAGAGTGTGTCGGATAGAATTTTCTCGCATTCGGTATCGGCGATGTTGGCCATGGAGAGGTTCTTCAGTGTCGGACATACGTTATTGATAAAGGTGAAGATTGACACCTCTGAATCGAGGAAGCGCAGTTCACAAGAGGTCGTGTAGAGGGAGACAAGAGTAGGTGTCAGGAGGGAGCGCAGGAGCGTGCATGATAGACACTAAGTTTATCCCAAAAGAGCGTTTTCAAGTGCGGGACAAGAGGGCCATGGGTTGGGGTATTGGAAAGCGCAGAGATGACGTCGGGCCCCACATTCCAGCAATCGAGTCGGGGACAAATTACGCTGTGGCTTAGGTTTCATATTCGCGAAGGCTATTTCTCAGTCCCTTGGCAACTTGGGGCGTTGCAATGTCTGTCCTTTATCAGTTCGCAGGGGAGAAGTTGGAGAATTCAAAAAAGACGCACCAGTCTCTTCCATTTACTGGGATCGATATCATATAGGTCGCGAGGAAGACATCTAATGAGGTGGAAGAACGAATCCAACGTCACCTACAAGACATCGAGAACAACACTGTTCAAGACACGACAAGTGCGCGCGAGCCTCGCTAGAGTGGCTCGGAAGCCCTTGCCTTGCTGGCGGACTTCATCGAAGATGGCGCGCTGTATTTCGACGATGGTCAAGCATTGGTGCCTGTTGCGCACCAGGTTGAAGGTTCTGTCCAACAGCCAAACTAGAGATCAGAGAAGCCCTTTTGTGCACCCGTGTCGCCTTGACGGCGCTCGAGCGGTCATGTGCGCAGTGGCAAGGAGGTTAATACAGTATGCCGACGCCAGATCTTTCGTGCCAGGACACTAGACGGAGTAAGAGATTGGGCTGCGTCGCTGAGTTTTAACCTGCTGGCATCTTTACCTGAACTCTACCAAGTGACTGACTTTGTCTCTCAGAGGCCGTGTTACTTGCTGTCGTTGTCATGTTGTGCGCGGCTCATTGTCAATGTCGGCCGCCAAGGTATGTTTCTTGGCTCAATTACTACGGTCGAAAAAGCCATAATGCAGCACGTTTGGGACTGCAAAACCTGAGCATTTTACCCGAAACGCGTCCCTCACGAGATGGATTTTGATCTCAAAAGTCGTGCATTATGACCTTTTCTACTGTACACCATAGGGCGATGCATCCCCTAAGTTTCGTTAGCCTTCGAAGCTGTATACCGGACACAAGATGTTCATGCGTAGATCCTACAAAATTGTCGTCAGCTTGAAGCATGTCGGTCAACGGCTGGGCTTACACGTAACTGGCCCCGCTGCCCTCAGAGGTTAGGCTCGCTTGCCGAAAGCCATCCCCGCGCCCAACTTGCACGCTCTGACAAGTTCTTCATCTCTTCCCCCATTTCGCGATACTGGATTCCAAGTTCCACGAGCACCTTTCGAAAGACATGTAGGCTGCGTTCATGTTGCTCCAAGCTCCGGACCCCGTCATCCACTCGCCATTCTGGTACTGGCTTGAGGAGCAAGAACTTGGCCTTGCGATATCGTTTCAGCGCATTCTGAAAGGTTGGGTGTCCGACCAAGATGTCCCTCCTCCGCTGTGCCTGACGCTCGTCTCCTGCCGTCAGGATCGCATATACAACCGCGTCTACGCCGGACCTGTCGCTGAGAACCAGCGTCTCGTTCGTGTTCCTCGCCCTCTCGCACACTTCCACCTCCCTTTCTAGCTGTGCAAACATAATCGCACTCTGCATCTCTATCTTGCCCACGTCCGCCCTTGTGAAGCCTTGTTGGCTCATCACTTGACGAGCCACTTCAGTGATGTAGCACCACGAAAGTAGTTGTGAGGATTTCGCAATCGCATTGCACAGGGTCGTTTTTCCCGTAGAGGATGGTCCGACGACATAAAGTTCGGTTGGGTGTGGGTGGTTGGCCATCTTTGCGAGTGGTGTGGAGTGTACTGCTGGGAGTGGGAACGCTACAGTGGGCGTCTAGTGCTTCGTGCCTTTCTAAGTACGCTGCGCAGGTCTGGAAAGGATGGAACTTGTTGACTCAACAGGACTTCTATCTCTATCCAGCAAACCCTAGCGTTTCAACATCCAGGCATCTCCTCCCACGCACTCATCTGCAACCTCACGTCTTGCAGATCGTCATGCCATATACCTTGCTCGAAGACCCTCCTCAAGATCAGGAATCTTGGAACTTTACCGTCCCAAACAACCAACTTGCGCCACCAAGAAGGCGCAATGAGAGGATCTATGGCAAATTTGTCAAATTTACTGCGGATGCGATTACTCTGGAAATTTCACAATTTCCAAGTAATCGCATCCTTCGAAGTGATGATCCAACCAAGTTCCTTCTCGTCTCTTTCGAGAAACTACGCTTTCCAGAAGGTGGTCTACGAGCCACTACAGAGTACATCACTCGAATGATGAAAGCTGGCGTGTTTATCAATGGTGTCCAATACCGGTTTTACCACCACAGTAACAGTCAGTTGGTGAGTAATGTATATTTTACAGATTAGCCACCCTCATACTTTCGACAGCGTAGCAGGACGTGTTTCATGCGTGAAGCAAATAACGATGCCGAGCTCGATAACAGAATCTATGTATTAGGTGACTTCGGAAAAATAATGAATGCGGCCAAACGTAAGCCTTTTCTCACTTTGGATTGCCTGTTTAATGACCAATGTTTAGGGGCTAAACGCATTGGCCTCCTCTTCTCTGCTGCTGAGCTTGACATTCGATTAGATCCCAGTCGAACAGCCGACATTGAGGATATCGAAAATGCCGACACCATGTTCTCTGATGGATGTGGGCTTATGTCCAAGCATTGGGCTATTCAAGTTAGCAAGGCGAAACGGATTATATTTCGCAATCAGCGTTACGTCCCAAGTGTCCTCCAAATCCGGTACACTTTTGTTGTTCCTCACACAAGATGTCCGTAGCTAACCGTCTTTTTAGGTATTTGGGATACAAAGGCGTCCTCATGATGCACCTCGAGTTGGACAAGGAGAAAAAGTACTTTGCCAAGTTTCGGAAGAGCATGAAGAAATTCACGACGACGCAAGATCACACATTCTCCGTCGTGGGATATTCAAAACCGTATGCCTTTGGGCGTCTGAACAACGACATCATCGTTCTTCTCTCGAGTCTCGGTGTTACCAACGAAAAGCTAGTGGCGAAACAGGAAGCCTACTTTCGGTGGATCGAGGAAGCATCCGTTGACGTGGCGAAAGCGGTCGATTTCGTCTCTTGTCTTGAGCAATACGAGCTTGCAGAACGTGTCCTCCTCAATGGTCTGGATGATCCTACTGTCAGCGCTCAAATCCGAAGAGTACAGATGGGAGAGGTATCCCAGTTTCTGAAGAACGAAAGGCCTCGGGCGAGAATGATTATCCATCAGTCACGTCTTCTCTACGGAGTTTGTGATCCTTTCAAGGTGCTCAAGGAGGGTCAAGTCCATATCCGAATCACTACCCAAGAAGGGGCAACGACACCGATCAATGGCGATGTTCTCGTAGTCCGAAACCCGTGTCTTCATCCAGGTACGCTTACGGGTACTTGTCGTGGACGGCTCACCTTGATGTTTTCCAGGCGATTGTCTCAAGCT
>JBBPLJ010000169.1:26523-38335 GCA_038089715.1 Veloporphyrellus conicus
TATCGGTCGAGCTTTTCCATCCGCTTCCACCTGAATTCGTGGCGATGCAGTGGAGGATATTTGATGCTGGAAGTCTTGGTATGTCCTCATTTACGTGGCGAATGAGGTAGTCTGATGCGTGTTTTTTTTGGGGGGAATAAGCAACGGCAAGGGCGATGATGGACGCGGTGACAAAGCTACGGGAAGAGTCCTACGAGTGTTGTAGCATCTATGACACGATCGTCATGCCACCACCTCCAGCAGGCTCTGAAGCCGCCGCTGGCCATGCAGAGCAAGAAGAGCTGGTCGGAACGGAGTCCATGAACCCAAGTCAAATTGCCGCGATCAGGTCCAGCCTGGCTCCATTATCGTTGATTTGGGGGCCACCGGGCAAGTTTTCCACTTGTAAGTTGAAATTCAAACACACTGAGACCCGTTTCTGGTATACAGGAACGGGAAAAACAACGGTCGTCGTTCAGATACTTCATTATCTCTTGCGCAAATTCCCGGACTGTAAAATTCTCATGACGGCTTCCACTCACAATGGTCAGTTTATATACGGCCCCATATTTGAAAGTGAAAGTGACGCCCGTATCTAGCCGTCGACAACGTGTTGGAGCGCTTCCTTGAAACCAACAGAGAACACCGACTTCTCTCGGACGACCTTATCCTTCGTGTCGCCACAGACCATTCCAAAGTCAACAAAGCGCTTCAAAGCTACACGGTCGATGCGCGAGTTGGCGGAGATCTGCATGAAAACAATCGTCTACAACGACAGGCACAACAGCGCGTCAACGCAGCACGCATCGCGTTCACAACGTGCGCGGGAGCCGGCCTGGGAACGCTACGCAAGGTCGACTTTGATACTGTCTTGATCGATGAGGCATCCCAGATTACGGAACCCTGCGCGCTCATCCCGCTGGTCAAAGGGTGTCAAAGAGCGGTGTTGGTTGGAGACCAGTGAGCGGGATCCTAGGGGTTCCCTCTTCGATATGTTGACCGTCTCCTCTTTCAGCGTGCAACTACGGCCCACGGTGAAACCGATGGGGAAAGCTCTCGAGTATGATGTCTCTCTCATGGAGAGGTTGTACACATCCAGTGCCCACCCAGGCACTGTGAAGACGATGCTCAACGTGAGTGGGGATCCAGATACACTTGACATGAACTACTTGACCCACCCACGATCGCCAGGTGCAATACCGGTTCCCAAGCGAACTAGCTCGCTTCCCGTCGACAGAGTTTTATAATGGAGAGCTTCAATCTCATATCCAGGATAGCACGCCGGTCCTCGTCCGATTAGCCGCCACAACTTTTCCATGGCCGAGGTTGGGTCGAGAGCAACGACTCGTGCCCACCGTCTTCGTTCAGTGTGGTTCTGAGGAGACAACGGGTTCCGCTTCTAAAGGGAACGAAGGCCAGGTCGAACTGGCCGCACGCATCGTCTCCCTCCTCCAGTCCTCCAGTGCCAACCCTGACGAGAACGGCACGCAAGGCCAGACCAAACTCACCATCGCCGCACTCTCGCCGTACACGAGACAGATTGCGCTCCTGAAAGGCGCGCTCCCGTCCTCTGTCACCTGTGCGACAATCGACTCCTTCCAAGGACGGGAGAGCGACGTTGTCGTGTTTTCCACCGTGCGATGCAACGTGACGCGTGAGATCGGGTTCGTGGACGATCCGAGGCGGCTGAACGTGATGTGGACGCGTGCCAAGTTGGGTCTGATCATTATTGGTGATCGGGCTACGATGACGGAGATGAATGCGCTCTGGAAGAGGGCTATCGAGTCGTGTGCAGAGGTTGTGCTTCCGCCTGTGCCAGAGACAGAGCAGTAATAGGTGGATACGATGGGTATTACAAGAGTAAATGTAGTTGGTATGTCTGCCTTCTGGTGTTCCAGTCCTGTGACGAATGTATCTGTACGGCCGGGATGCGTGTCCTGGCGTAGATAATCGCCCGCCGATATTCAACATCACTGCCAATGCAACTTTGCCCCTTGAATTTCACACCAGGACGTTCATGATGTACAGTACCAGATATGATTTCACTCGTAGCAGGAAAGTACAGGATATCTGAGCACGATCTTTACATCCATGAATGAGCATGACAAGAATAACGACGATAAGCAGACTCGGAAAAGGTTCGCGGCGACGTTATCGAAGAAATGGATGACCAGAATCTGAGCGACGATGTGGCGGGCTCTATTCTGGGATGGTTGTAAGGAGCTGATCGGTGTTGGCGAGATCATATGACACGATCTTTGTCGTCAGCGCTCGGAGTCCATCGTTTAGCAAAGCTGGTTACCAGTGTCTACAGTCTTCTTTCACCTTCGTAGCGCGCCACCCCTTTGGTCAAGCGCTGTGCTCCTTTGTTGTAAAGACCTAAATGTTGGCATTCAAGCCAAGGGTTAGCGTTGGTGCATTGAAGGATACGAAATGTAGAGCATACATTGTTTTGTTTTTTTTTTTTACTTCATTCCCTCGACCCCTCTCCTCCTGCGCTTGCGGGATCGGCTCTTCGGCTTGTAATTACCATCCTGGGTGGCTTCTCAGTAGTCCTTTGGTGGAGAGCTCGTCGGTGATGTCGATGAAGGGGCGTGCAAGATCCGTGAAGACGACATAAGCATTGCAGCGATCTCTGGTAATCCTTTTGACATCGCTGTTGACCACGTGCTAGCATCAATGTGGTGCGTGGTGGCTGTACACTGGTCAAGAACTCCTGTCTACCCTCACTCGTTCATCCGCCTTCCACCCGAACCTCCTACAGAATGACGAAAACATACTTGATGAATAGTCTGGTGGAAAAGGTAAAGCTCGTCTTTGTTGCGTGCGCACGGACCACTCATTCTTTGTTGGGGATTTTCTAGATGCAGTCCACAGACCAGGACTTCAGGTCAGGGTGATTCCAGACGCGTCAAACATGCTGATTCTGAAACTCTCTACTTTGGATGGCAGGTTTATGGGATTGAACGATTTAATGCTGGAGATCAAGCAAGATCCAAACAGCTTTTTCGGCGATGAGACTACGGAAAACAAGGTTCTTCGTCAAGTACTTAAGCTCGTGGAGGATACAATCTCCGAGGTCAAGAACCAGGCAGTCAAATGGTACCCTTTACATCCATGTTCAGCGTTCACTTTCTCACATTAAAGATCTCGCCATATGGTACTCAAGCCTCGGACAACTCATCAAGATCATCAGAGAGAACCAAATGGAGCTGGTCGTGGATAGCCTTATCAGCTATTCTGTCGGAAAGGATGAGGAGCTACGAGATATATCTGGACTTGGTTAGTGCCTGCGCATGATGAGGTGATGGGTTTTGACGCCGCCCTACAGCCCTGAAGACGATCACATCCGAACTACCTCTAGACGGCAAGATCGCTGGGAAAGCGTGTGCCAAACTCACGCCAAAGTTACTTGGACAAGTTTCTAGTGTAAGATAAACCCACCCGAAGAAATTTACTCTGAAAAACCTCCGCTCTAGCCCGACATCCCTCCAGAGACATTATTGGAGACACTATCGACACTTTCGATCCTCATCACCCGCTTTCCAGCTCACTTTGCTGATCCAGCTCTGACTCCACAGCCACTCACTGCTATTGCGCCTCTCCTGACACATCCGCGCCCTGCCGTCAGGAAACGGGCCATATCCACATTATCTCAATTTGTCCCTGTCGCTCCACCCGAGTTGTTTTTGGCCCTACTTCAGAACAACATTTTCCCTTTCCTCGTAGCAAATGCCAACCTAGAGCAACAGAGGACCACAGTGAACCTCGTTGCTGCGGTCTTTAGGCAGTCGCCACAACAGTTGACGCCGTCATTAGGAAACATCGTACCCGGTCTATTACAAGCAGTGAAGCGTGACGACGACGAGCTGAGGGAGGGGTGTTTACAGGTAGCGTATATACATCTTGAAGTCTTTGGTCTTCGCTCACATGTCGAAGGCTTTGGAGGCATTACTATTAAGGTCGTCTGGAGAGGCTGCGCCATTCGTAGAGCCCATGGTACAAGTGGGCATCCAGTACATCAAGTATGATCCCGTGAGTTGGACTTGGTTGACATCGCCTCACAGATCTGATTTCCATATAGAATTATGCTGGTGACGACGATGGCGAAGATGAAGAAATGGCAGACGTCGAGGACGAGGAGGATGATGGAGAACTTGATCAGTCCGTTGACGTTTCATGTGTCCGTCTGTGGTACTGACTTCTTCCAGGTACTCTGACGACGAAGATACCTCATACAAGATTCGCCGTTCTGCAACAAAACTACTCTCTGCTGTGATTGTCACCCGCCCGGAATTGCTAATCTCGCTGTACAAAATTGTCTCCCCCGTCCTAATATCACGATTTAACGACAGAGAAGAGACAGTCCGCCTCGAAGTATGGGCTGCCTATGTTACGCTTCTGAACCAAACGAGCATGTACGGTGGCCTGCCGCAAACCCTGGAGGGAGACGCTACTGTGCGCGGAAAAAGGAAGCGCGACAGCGAAGAACGGATGGATGTCGAGGAGACGCCTTATACGCTTCTACGATCACAGGTGCCTGTATTGTCAAAGGCGCTCCTTGGTCAATTGAAACCGCCAAAGACTGCACCAGCAACGGTACAGGCGGGGTTCCAGCTACTCCACGCTCTCCTCGGTGTGCTGCCCGGGTCGTTGTCTAGTCAAGTTGGACCGATCGTGGCAACGTCTAAAAGCATCCTCTCCCAGTCACCGACCACCACGACATCGACTCTGCATCTGACATGTCTTTCGTTCCTTTCTCTCTTCCTCTCGACGCATGCACCTGCGGTATTCAACCCGTCACTTCCCACACTTACGAGCGTCCTTCTCAAGTCTCTCCGGGAGCGCCACCCCCGAGTCGCATCTGAAGCGTTCCGTGTCTTCTCTGCGCTGCTAAATGCCACACGGCCAGTGAAAAGTAATGATTGGGCGGAAAGGGTCTATGACGAAGCCTTTCAGCGACTCAGCACGCATGATACGGACGCGGAGGTGCGCAGCTGTGCAGAGGACTGTGTGGCCGACCTGTGGATATGCGCTACAGATATGATGAGGACTAAAGGCGGAAAGGAGTGGCAGGCGATATGCCGCACCACTGGAAATACTGCTGGTGCGGTCAGGATTGTCACGAAGGTTGCCAGGGACGTGGACATTAGCGACCAATGGGTTAGTTCCTGCTCGGAATGGATCATGGTCCTGCTGAAGAAGAGTGGACGTGGTGGAAAGCCGGAGGTTTTCACTGCGCTGGACACCTTGCTGAAAAGGCAAGTTTCTCTTTCAGTTCTTCCTGACGACTCAACGAACAGGCGTGATAGATACCAGTCTGGAATACCTGCAGAGCTGCCACCTGCCCTTATTCCTCAAATCAAACTTTACGTCGGCACCTCGGATATCTCTTTGTTATCACAAGGACTTTCCATTCTCGCTCTTCTTCTCGAATTGTCGCCTTCCATCACGTTCCCGGTGGTCGAGAAGGAGTTGCTCTCCGACGTTTATCAGATCGCTCATTCGCCGCTGGTTTCTGGTGCGGCGCTCGACTCTTTGCTTGCGTTTTTCTCTGCGCTGGTTCAGGCAGACAGACAAATCGCGACGCATGTCGTTCCCAACCTCGTCATTGGCGCCGAACGATCTGCAAAGACAGAGGTTAACCCAACCAACGTCGCAAAATGTGTTGGACAGGTCGTCAGGAGTTCACAGGGCGTGGCTGCTGGGACGATTGCAGAGTATTCCAAGGTGGTCAAGGTATGGGTTTTGATTTTTCATGGCTAACCATCCAGATGTTTATACTTGAATGAATACTAGAAGTCATCAAAGGCCAAGTCATCAAATGTGGTCCTCAGCTTGTTAATTTTGGGAGAGCTGGGCCGCTTTATGTCAGTGTCTGTCTCGTTTGGAGGATGTACCAATCTCATGCCACTTAGTGATATGTCCATTCAACATGACGTGTTCGACAACGCTATCCACCACTTTTCTGCAGAGGAGGAAGAGATCAGGACCGCGGCTGCATTCGCTGCTGGTAAGAGCAACGCCATCGCGGTTTAAGGACCTTGTCACTAACTTGCAGCAAAGGCAACATCGCGATCGGGAACTTGCACTTGTTCCTCCCTGCTATCCTCAAGGTAGCAGAGCAAGACCCATCTAAGCGATTATTATCCCTTTACGCGCTCAAAGAGGTTGTGACGCATTGTTCTCATGGGCAATTGGAGCCTGTTGCGGACGCTATTTGGACCCCCCTCTTCCACAATTCGACGTCAGACTCGGAAGAATCGACCCGAAATGTTGCTGCGGCGTGCCTGGGCAAACTCACAACTACACATCCATCGCGCTACCTCCCCCAGCTCCACGCGTGTATACGCGACGAGAATCCAGCCGTACGTGCCACGGTCGTATCAGCGATCCGATATACGTTTGTCGAAAGTTCTCCTTCCTATGACGAACTTCTGGCACCGTTGATCATGGACTTTTTGAGTTTAATGAAAGATAGTGATTTAGTGCGTCATCTCTCATCTAAATTTAGTGAGTACGGTTGACGATATCCATGGCAGACGGTTCGTCGTCTTGCGCTATCTGCGCTGAACTCTGCCGCGCGGACGAAGCCGCACCTTGTTCGAGATCACCTCCCGATCCTTCTTCCCACCTTGTACGCGGAGACCAAGGTCAACCCCGAACTTATTCGGACTGTACAAATGGGTCCTTGGACACACAAGGTCGACGATGGACTCGACGCACGCAAGACTGCCTGGGAGACTCTTTATACGCTTGTAAGCACGATGCTGATATCACTTGCGTACTTGTGGTTTACCCCCTTCTGGAATAGCTGGACACGTGCCTCCACAAACTCGACCTGCCGACGTACCTCACGTACCTGCTCCCTGCGCTCGCAGACCCATCGGACGAAATCAAAGTGCTGTCGCATCTCCTTGTCTCCCGTCTTTCCACCCTCACGCTGTGCATACCTCTCCTGATCGCCCACTTGGATGAGCTCACGCCTGCACTGGAGACGACCATGCGGGGTGCCCCGGTCACCAAGGACACGGTCAAACAAGACTTGGAGCGCGCGGCCGAACTCAGGAGGAGCACGATGCGTGCCGTCGCTGCGCTGGTCAAAGTGGTCGCCATTGGCAGCGCCGCCGGTGCGTCTGCTACGGGGGGCACGCAAAAGTTTGAGGCGTTTGTGGAGGACGTGAAACGGAATGAGCAGTGGGGTGCTGAGTTTAGGGAGTTGGTAGGGCAGTGATTAGAAAGGTGAAATATCTTGATGTACTTTACCGAGGTCTGTGCCGATTTCCGATCACCTTTCCGATGCACTGGTGCACGTGATGCGGCGCATTATCGGATGAAACTCCGACCGCCAACTTCGAATGACGTTATGGCAGGGCTCATCCGCGCGGACCCGGAAGGACCTCGTCCGGATGGCGAGCGGCCGCCTTTAATAGCTGTCCGCAAGGAGCGCAGTGGCCGCGTGAGGCACTTGACGAGGACAACGATGTACTCGATACGACGAGCACCACTGGTGTGGCATGCTACCCGGCGAAAACTGTCTACTGCTCCCCCACCGCGTCCGACACGGACCCGAACAGCCCTCGCATTTGCCATCTCTGGAGCGGCGGTCCTCGGTCTCCTATACTCCGATGCCAAATCTTGCCCTCCACCCCCCTTTAAGTTGGCCGACATCAAAGTTGACAGTGCTCGACCCGAGCGCGATGTATCACCGCCGCTTCGGACGCTCCTTCGCACGTATTTCGTGTACGGGCTGACCTCGTGTGAGACACTCGTGGACAATGCGCCTGAGATCCTCGATGCGCTCTTCAAGGTGCCCCTCGTGGGGACGTTTGTGGAGGGTGTCGTGCGGCGGACGTTCTTTGATCATGTGCGCATTCTATCATTGCCCGACGTTTTATTGTTGTGCAACTGTTGACATCCTCCTCGTCCCTGGCAGTTCGTTGGCGGGGAGACAGCTCGTGCAGCCCTTCCTCTACTCGCCACGTTGAGGAGCCAGAACAAGGGAGCCTTATTCGCGTACAGCGTCGAAGTCGACGCGCACGAGGCTGCCGGCAATAGTCCTCATAGCAACGAGGGTCAACCACGTTCCGAGAACCCGAGCGAACGACATCCCGTCCACAAACGCATTGTTGCAGAGATGATCAAGAGCATCGACGTGGCTGCCGATTTCGAGGACGAATGGGGTTCTCGGGACGTCGCTGGTAGGCGAACCTGGGTTGCCGTCAAGTTGGTGGGTAAACCATCATCGCGATGTCTTATCTTGCTGACGGCAACCGGGAATATTTTTTATGTAGACGGCGCTCCTTCCGAATGCGGATGCACTGCGCAATTTATCATTGCACTTGACGCGTACCCGACCCGCGTTGCATCCACCAGTTCCGTTCCCGGGCACCCCTGAATCTTCGGACCTCGCTGTTCTGCAAGGCCGGATCGCCGAGTGGTCGCCGTTGACGGCCCAGGATGTCCAGGATCTCAAGGAGCTCTATCATGACTTGAACAGGATATGCACACATGCCCAGGATCGAAGCGTTCGAATTATTGTCGACGCCGAGCATAGGTATTCTGGAACCTCGCTCGACTGGCATATATGCTTACTTGACACATGCATAGTTGGTATCAACCTGCCATCGACGCTTTTGGACATGCATTGATGGAGCGCTTCAACAAGCTCACTGAAGCTGAGCTGCAGCCAACGGTCTATGTAACATATCAAGCCTATTTGAGAAGGTTCGTCCTTCATTGACATTGCCGGCTAGTCTCGGTTTAAGCGGCTATCGATGTAGAACGCCCACTCATCTTGCACGCTCGCTTGCGCTTGCACGGCGGAACAAGTACGCGTTGGGCGTTAAACTCGTGAGGGGTGCTTACCATCCCCACGAGCTTGCAGCATATGCTACTGCGTCCTCGAGCCCGTCAAGCTCCATCGGGATATCGCCCGACCCATACCCGCCGGTTCATCTCTCCAAATCGGACACGGACGCCTGCTACAATGAATGTGCAGCCCTCCTCGTGCGGGCCATCGCTGACGATATCAAGTCATCTGAAGGTCGTATACCGCACATTGGTGTCCTCTTTGGCACTCACAACTGGATCTCGTCTGAACTGATTCTTGGGGAGCTGGTCAAGAATGGCCTGGCGCACGAAGTTGCCACAAGTGCCGACGGTGATCGCAAAGGCACGGTCACCGTCCCAGCTGACGTTGCGAGGAGGCTTACCTTGGCCCAGTTATACGGTACCCCCTGCACCTCTCTCTTTCATCCTGCGGTCCGTCTCATGTCTCATTCGCATTCATTTATTGTAGGCATGTCCGATTCGCTCACCGACTATCTCGTTGGGCGTATCAAGAGTAATACGCCGTGCGTTATCAAGTATATTCCCTACGGTGCACTCTCAGAGGTTTGTATTTGGCGTCTCTATCCTGGTCACACCAAGACTGACTGTGCGCCTTAGGTGATGCCATACATTGCCCGCCGTGCTATCGAGAACAAGTCGGTGCTTGGACACGGCGGTGCGGTGAGGGAAAGAAAGGAAGCTGCGAGGCAAATATGGACCCGAGTATTTGGCGGTATTGGATTATGAATCACGACTGCGGAGAAACAATAATGGGACATTTTGGGCGTGCAAGGAGCTTGGACCACTTGGGACACATTTATACAAGATTTGGGTCCATATGCATTTTGCATGCATTGTGGCACTGTATCACCAATTATCAATATGGGATACTCATGGTATAGATATCCTGGGCTCATTTTTTTTTTCTGGTAGCGTGTGTATAGCATTCGATCACTGGCATGTAACATATGCTGTACATTACAACTCTGAACTGTACACATTAAAATTTGCGTTCTCGAGGGATGTTTATGGAGCAGGTTTTCTCATGACATCGCACCGCAGAGTTTGCTTCATCCAGTGCGAAACACGTCGTCTGTCCCTCTTGAAATGATGATTTATTAAGAGAGTCGCTGCATGGGGATGAGAGACACTTGGTCCGACCCACCGGTGCTTGGCATGCCCGCTTGGGACGGTTATTGATTGTTTCACAAACAAAAAAAGGAACCAGTCCGCAGGGAAGTACTGACTCAGGGGGCTTTTCATCTTCTACCAAAAACGTCGAGTCTGGAACTGCAGGGGCCATCGTTTAGCAGTACAATAGTTTTTTTTTTTTTTCGTCGCCCCTCGCCATGTTTCTCTAAATGAATGTGAGGTACGGAGCCCTGCCAAGCTTCAAAGGGGAGTCTTCTATTACAGGACTGAATGCTAAGATGCTCGTACCTAAATATGAATATGTTTTATGGGGTTGCCACTGGGCTCCGCGAGCTGGTCATCGGCGCCGCAGAGTAATCATGCCCAGTGTCGCTAGTCTGCGCTAGGACCACGCACCGTCACTCGTACCGACAATTCCACCGGTCGTCGGATGTGTATCATTGGGCTAAATCCAGGAATGTCATGGAAGAAGGCAGCGTACCATGTGGAAACCAAAAATAAAATAAAAATAAGATCTTGTTGCATACTGTATACAAAAGCACTAGCCTGATTTTAACCGTACGACATTGAATGAAATTTGATCCCGTCGCAAAAGCGCGAAGAGAATGCGATCGCTTATCGTCACTAGGTAGATATGTATGAGCGTGGCGTGTGAATGGGAGGAAGGCGTACCGCCCTACACGAGATCAAGAATAAAGGTTTTTCTCTCCCATCGCAATCGATATCTGATGGAGGTCAGTCAGTCAATGTTAGAATGTAGATCGCGATGAGACTCATTCATAGACGAGTGATGGAGCGAGTAAGAAACAAACATCGACAATGTTAGGTAGTATAAACGGCTGGAACAATTGAGAAGCATACCCTGAAAAATGCCGATGGCGGATCTGCAGAGTCTACCCGAAGTGGATCGAAAGCGTCAAGGTAGCGCGTTAACTGATGACTAGGCCAGGTGTCTAAATCATCGCCTGGCACATGTTCTCCTTCGCCCGGGCATGTACATGATCTTCCGTCTCAAGGTTTTAGAACGAGTGTCGAGCGATGTGCTCCCGGCTAACAAATAGTTAACCGCACACTGCCTGCAATGGGTAGCTGTGGAGACGATGAATGATGTAATCACAGTATACCAAAGCTGTCGTGACATCTGTTTTGAAACTCCGTCGGTTGGCACGTGACCGAAACAGACAGCTCCAAGAGAAACTTTCGCGGCGGAGATTCGAGACAAAAACCGGATAAGACAGTATTTGATAAACGAAAGCTCCTGATCCATTCAGACTTGGGAGTCAGGCGATAGAAATGCCCAGCAGGTAGACCTGCCTTTGACTATTTGCGGGACGCTGGGGCGGGCTAGTGGCACGAATTAATTGGAATGTAGCATTAAATGTGCCGTTTTATATATTCAGTGACCTCCACCATTAAAGTTCTTGCGGCACAGGGTGTGTGTGTTATCGACGTGCTCGAACTCAGATGACGGGTAGTCTAAGCGACCAGCTATCCGCCTGGGGATCGCCTCAGGGACGACGGAATACATAGGGGGTGCCCAGATCTCAGGGTGAAATCAGGCGGGAAATATGACGGCGTTGAATTTGTCAACAGGCAATATACCGATTCGGTCCGCCTGTATCACTCCAGAACCGCATAATCCGGCCCCTTATTTTCCTTCGTTCACGAAATCCTCTTTGAGTATTTATTTAAACATGCACCCACTCATTTAACGCGTCCGAGCGCTGTTCGTATCTCCCGCAGCATGCCCAGTGTGTCAGCCACCTGGGGTCCGTCATACGTAGGCAAGTCTGACGCGTTTCTGTCATCCACATAAAATCTCATGCAGTGGCTACTAAACAGGACTTGT
>JBBPLJ010000171.1:21397-36034 GCA_038089715.1 Veloporphyrellus conicus
GAGTTGATTCATGTGACGCCATTTTGGCTGGTCATTCCTCCCACGAGTGGCGTAGTAAAAACGCTGCTATTTCTACGATCAAGGTCGCAGATAAGTTCCCTCCGGCCAGGGCAAGGCCGTCGAGAGGGACGCAGACAAGCCGGAAGGGGCAGGAAGTACCTCAGGTTTAAATTTGGGATTTAAGCAGGGTTCTTCATTCAGCATTGGTTCCGATCATGGCAGGACGGACCGTGGCGCTCCTATGCTCAGTAGTTTGTGGCGGCGGCCGGGATGAACACCTGAGTCTCATCTGCCTGTGCTCATGCACCATGCTTCGTCTTCTAATTTGTATGCATACTCATACTCTAACACAGCGCATTGGTGTAGAAAGTTGATAATTAAGCGCCATCCTACCTTTGTGCTTTCGAAATTCCATGAAACGGTAGAACGTCACACCTGATAGGAGCGGATCAAAGAGACTTTGTTTCCCGTTGCCGTATCCATCGAATCGTGAGACTTTTTGGTACCCCAATTAGATAGCGGCCCGAAGGCAGAACAAGGAACGCTTTGCTTCTCGTGCCCCAAACTTTCCGTCTAGTTCCGTCAAGACTCAATGATGACCCCTAGAGTGCAAACTACCACAGACTAGGAACCCAAGCGGCCGTACTTGTAACGGTTTTTGTTTTGTTGAAATGTCGTACTAATCATCATGTTCGAGGTTCTCACTGGCATAGTCTACGAAACTGCTGTTCAGAGAGCGCACATTAGCGGAAGCGAAAAGTTCGATACCATATCTGCCTTGTAGTCCGTGCACCGCCTCCTCGTAGAGGTTTAAATACGGGTCCCCATCCTCGGCATTACAACGGCCTTGAAATGCACCCCACCGCTCTTTTGTCGTGGCTATTGCTGGTGACCGGCATCGTGCATGCGAGCTCACTCAGCCGCGTTGCAGGCAAGGCTGCTCTCAAAATTTCTTCTAGGATCAACAAAGCCGGTTTCACGAACATTGTCGAGAAGGACCGTGCTCGGATCCGAGCTCTCGGACAGGGTTCGCATCTCAACGGTCGTGACGCGGCCTGTTTGTCCACGAGTATCGCGGATGGCACTTTCTACTACACGGCCGAGGTTGGCATTGGCACCCCTCCCACATACCGTATGGCTCTTGCTTGCTTGTGGTATGAGTTGCCAGGCTGAGCGGTGATATCGCAGATACTCTGTTGATCGATACGGGAAGTGCTAACACGTGGGTTGGAGCCAAACAGGGATACGTAGCCACCAGCTCTAGCGTAGACACTGGAAACACTGTGGTACGTCTCTTCTTACACCGGCGTCTTGTTTGACCTTTACGACGTTCGTCAGCATCTGGGCTATGGTACTGGAGCATTCGAAGGAAAGGAGTGGACAGATACCGTCACACTCGCTCCCGGCCTTGTGATAGAGCAGCAATCCATCGGCGTCGCTCAGTGGGCCCAGACTCCCGATAATTATGATGGTATTCTCGGTGTCGGTCCTGTCGACTTGACACAGGGTTCGGTTAGCAATACATACGAGGTCCCCACAGTGATGGACAATCTGTACGTTCAAGGGAAGATCCCAGAAGAAGTGCTAGGCGTCTTTTATACCCCAACTGCCGAGCCCAACAACAGTGGAACACTCACGTTCGGTGGTGTCGACGACTCGGTCATCACGAGCGCGGTGGAGTACGTGCCACTCACAACTAGCCCCGTGGCGTCGCCTTGGTGGGGCATCAACCAAACGATATCTTATGGTGAGACCCCCATCATGCAAAATGCAGCTGGTATTGTCGACACAGGCACCACCCTCATCCTCATCCCTTCGGGTGAGTCACGGAGTGTCTAGAGACTGCCTCATGTGCGATCGCTGACGTCTCGTGGACGGGACACTAACGGTAGATGCATTCCAGCAATATCAATCTGCGACGGGGGCTATCATGGATCCTGCTACGGGCCTCCTGGCGATTACGCCTGCGCAATACGCCAATTTGCAGCCCCTGACATTCCAGATCGGGAGCGGTTTGTTCAGCCTCACTCCAAACGGCCAGATTTGGCCCCGCTCGCTGAACGCGGCCGCCGGTGGGAACGCGAGCGCGATCTACCTTGTCGTCAGCAACATTGGGGACGCTCCGGGTGGGCCTCCCTTTGAGTTTTGCAACGGGTACAGCTTCATGTGCGTTCGTCTACTCCTTTGTCTGCGTCGGACTTACTTGTTCATGTTTCCCCACTTTTGTGTATGTGCGCGCTGAATAGGCAACGCTTCTACAGCGTGTTTGACACGACCAATCGCCAGTTTGGGATCGCAGAGACGATCTATACTAACTCCATGGTCAACTAGGGACGTCATTTATGTATATCAAGGTGCAAGTGTGCTTTTCTAGAGGGTGAGAGAAACGGATATATGAAGCAGCTCAACTCGCGACCACGTTCGTTTTACCGTTTTCTTATGAATGCCCGTTGCTACATTATTGAACTTACATTGTCTATTGGGGCGCATCGCCAGCGGAGCTAAGGCCAACAATACTTTCCTTTCGACGAAACGGACACACGAGTTCTTTGATTGATCCCTCTTCCTTGTCACACCGCAGCTGGAGCCCCATCGCCCTCCTGGTACGCCTCAACCACCACTAAAACTGACCTCGGGCCTTCCATCTGACCATGGAGTTGGTCAGCTTGTGCACAGTTTCTCTCTCCTGTGTCAGACTGGGGCTCATCAGCCCCATTATGATGATCACTGACATCCAGTGAGCCGACCAAGTTGAGCATTGAGCACAGACCTCATGTCGAACCATGTATACCATGTACCTTCTAAGCAGCGCAAGAATTCGAGAACCTCGCGATGGATCACCGCAGTTATCACGAGCTATGGCCAGACGGTGCTCGGGCTGCACGAGAAAAGAAAAAGTGTCCACGGTCAGGTTCTCAACGGCTTTCTTACCTGGGACCCTTTCTTGTACAAGTCGCGTGGAAGGAAACAAAAAGTTGACCGACGACAAGAAAAGGGCCGGGTACCAAGGTTGATCACTTTCCTCCCACACTTTTCGTGTTTCCGGTATCCAGGAACTGAAAAAACAAGTAACCTGCATAGGACCTGCCCACGTTCAACTTGAACTCGACCATATCTATGCTCAGCCTATGATTCATCTGTCATGGATATGTTTTGTAGCAGCGCAAAAGTTGAACGATGCCACGACGGGAAGCCTTCAAGTGATGTATCAGATCCATCCCTGTGGAACCGGTTCAGAGATGGTAATTGATGGGATGGGGTATGCATCAAAGGAGAAAGAAGCAACCTTTATGTAGTACCCCTCCAATAGATAGAAGAAGGTTCCAAATCATTTTGGTGGTGCTTGCATTTGCCGCTGCCTACAACTTGCGGATCGGAGGGAGGATAGACTGGAAACAGTAGGCTAGCGAGAAAGAACAATAATCATTTGGTACACATGTATTTTGGAACGAAAACAATAAAGCTTCAGATGGTTCAGCCACTTTGTTTGTTTAATTTGGTACCTGCCCGCCTACGAGCTCTGGCCCTCAGTACCCCGCTGTGATCGTATGATGTTGGGGGAGACCAAACATGTTCCGAAGGGTGGCCACTTGTTCTTCTTTCATTGGGGCTTCTTTGCAGTTGGAGTATTCGTGAGCTCTGAGGTTGCATCCGACCCAAACTTGGATTTCAACCTATCACACGTCGGCTAGTTTCTCCGGATCATCCACCATTCTTGCCATCCAAACGTGTCCAAGGCGTCACTGGCGTTCTTAATAAGGCTTGCGCGTGGTCCCTGCTAGCAAACTTAATCCCATCTGTTATCGCATCCACAAAAACCAGGCTGGGTAAGAAAGCGCTACTAGCCCCTGAGGAGAATTAGAGCTCGTAACTCGTTGAGACACGCATGGCAACAAAGTAGGGGGTGATCGTCAACCGTGGGTCGCTAAATGACGATTCGTATTGCAACTTGCCCGTTTTCTTTATCAACGACATGGGAAGCGATGATGGTGTGCTAACATAGGGCTAACAAGAGTCAATGACTTTCCGAAAGATATTTGTAATTTACATCTACGTAGGAGCTCAGGTCAAACAGTTTGGCCACCAATTGGTTTCCTTGTGGCTCGTATGTCAAAGACTGTATTGCAGAACGTTTGTCATGATTCTACTACGCTATTGTTTATAAGATCTTTCATCAGAATTATGACATACTGGGTCAGGGCTGTCAGAAGGTATGAATACCGGAAACACATCTCATTGAAGGCGTATCTGAATGGCTGCATTGTCAAAGGTTATACAAGCCTGCAAAAGCGTCACAACACAAGAATGAAATCATAATAGAAATAGGTACACAGTGTAGAACTTCTATTCAATGTCAAATACTATGTTCCTGACCTCGATGGATTGCCTCTGAGGAGCATCCGCGGGACTGGTGCTATCAGGGAAGGCCGAGTGGGGTGAAAGACGTGCCTTGTCGATATCGGAGTCGAAGCATTTGATCAGGGCAACTTCGTCCGGGGTCTGGTCGGACAAGTAATACCATTGATGTCCGGGATTGTACTTGACGTTGAAGTAGGAGGCCTCGGAATCACTACGGATGCCACGGGTCGAGACAAAATCGCTTTTGGGGTCGACAGAGCGATAGTCAGCTACAGCGAGGGGGTTGTGAGCCACTGGATTGGAAATAGGTCTACAAGACGCATGACGCCGGGCGCGATCGGTAAGATTTATACCACACCGCACCTCCAGACATTGATGATACGGTAGCGACCTTTGAGGAGCCGCTCGGCCTCATCTTTGAGGACCCTCTTTACAACTTGAGGTGCCTCGGCGAATGTTTGATCAACATGAACAACATGCTATAAAGGTAGATAAGCACGCGAGAGTGGAAAGCAATCTGGACACTACGGACCGCTGGGGTATTGCGGTTTGCTCCTTGGTCAGCGATGCCCTGCCTGATGAAGTGATGGAAGGCAACGACTCTCTTGGCACCAGTGTACTTCTTCAGCATCTCTTCCACCTCTGGATAGTAGACCGTCTTGATCTTGTCCTCGTCGATAAAGTCCTTCTCGACGCTGGGATAGTGGATAAACTGGAACCCACTGACGTCGAGACTGAATGCATCGCTCTTTCCTCTAGCGTCATGGATGACTACTGGGCGAGTTTCCTGGCCAACATTAGTCTTTGCGACACCCGGGGGAGGAGGGTCTGTGTATTTGTAAGGAGGCTCAGTGTCAAGAGGGGCATAATAGTTGAGGGTCGTTTGAACATCACGGGGAGCGAGGCTTGAACGGGGGGTGATGTGCTCCATGAAGAGGGTGTCCTGCTAGGGCCTTTGTGGCTAGCTGAGCTCCTTAAATGATTCGGGCGGGGAGAGCGCTCACTCTCAGTCCTGTTCGGTTCGGACGGTATGGCCAACCAGAAAATTATGCCGTCACCTCCGGATTTCCAAACTAATTTGCGTATGTGTACGTACTAGTACTTGTCATGTGATCACAGATAAGAAGTTTGGCATGTGGTAAACGTAGCGCCGCACGAAACCGACTGGTTCAACCTCCAGTAATCCGACGCAGGAGAGGTCGTCATCAGCAGGACGTACGCCACGGAACTGTCATAGCCACTAGATGTTGTGTTATTATTCGTATACCGTAGTCAAACGGACTCGGACTCGGACACTACTCGGATACTTCTATATTACATAATCCAAGGGTAGATAAGATAGATTTCGGCATGTCTCTACCTTAGTCACAGACTCTGTCTTGTACTGAGATGAGATTGCTCCATTCATGCTTAGTATCATACTCACATCCTATAGTATATTCCTACAGGTGTGCAATACATAGTCACAGACTCTATCTTGTACTAAGTGTATGTATTTCTACAGGTTATGAGCCCCATACTCTAATCTAACAATTATATGCATATATTTATGTCATTCTACTGCATATATTCAATAAAATATCTAGCACTGCAACAGAGGAGGTCAGGCTATCAAAGCTTGATGTGTCTGGCAAGAAGTGGACTACTTGGAAGGTCTGACTCCAACTTGCTACTAGTAGTTAAGAACTAGTTGGATATCTCAATGGTAGTAAGAAAAAATCCACACATCTAGTAACTGGACAATTGGCTGGATGGATGGCATCTACTCCTAATGAGATCAAGTTGGTTATAGAATATGAAAAGGATCTGGTGATCTGGACTGAGAAGAACACAAAAGTGCAACATATAATTGCAATTATTCTTTTCAACTCTCTATTTGTTTGTCTTATAAATAAAAACTCTGCCCATAAGTACTTTATGACTCTTTGCAATCTCTTTGAGAAGCATTCCCTTGTTATTAATGCTGAGCTATGTTATTAACTAGGAAAGATTAGACTTAAGAAGGGAGGTGATATATACATATATATTAAGAAAATTATTGCACTTTATATAGACTTAGCCTCTATTGAATATTCAGTCACAAATGAGAACCTCTTTAATATTGTATATATATCACTACCATGCTTGTACAGCTCTGATCTTGTCATGTTATCCTTTACAATATACCTTTATAACTTTACCATCACAGCTAATAACCTGATGGAGATTGTGTTGGAGGAATATGATTGGCTTATATTACAAAGTGGGGGAAAGAGAAAGTCCTCCAGTAAAAATACTACTTTTGAGGCTGATGCATAATCTAAGAAAGGGAGAGGAAAGAAAAGAAAGTTTGGTGGTGACTACTGGAACTATGGCTGGTCTGGCCACAAACAATCTGAATGCTGGGAAAACAGTGGAGATAAAACCAGTCAGGTATCTAAAGGGTAGAAGTCATATGGCAAGAAAGTTAAGATTAACCAAAGCAAAAGTAAATTATCTGTTTCTGCAAATGTAACCACTAGTGACAAGGATATTATTCAATCTGACAGTATTTGGCTTACTATGACCAAATCAGAGTTATTCATTTTGCATTTAATTAATGAACTTATAGCCCATAGAAATACTATTCTGGAGTTATTTTGGCTATTATAGCATATTATAACTGATAAATTAATGTATTTGATTTCCATAGAACTTTCCTCAATGGTAAACTAGATGATAATAAGGTTATCTACATGGAACTTCCACCTAGCTTTGATAAACAGGGTCATGACTTAGTTACATGGCTCTATATTGCTCTTTACAGTTTCAAGCAGGGGGCTCTGAAATGGTATGAATGTATCTGTGCTATGCTTTAAGAATTAGGGTTCATACAAATGGAAGTGGACTGGGATGTTTTTGTCACCATTATTATCAAATATATACTAATTTTGGCTTTACATATGGATGACTACACAATTATTAGAAGCTCTTCAAGCCTTATCACAGCATTTTAAGAATAAAATCAGGGCACATTTTTATATTATCAACTTGGGTCTGATTAGTTGGCTGCTTGAGATAAAAGTTACCTGAGATTGGGAGAAATATATCATCACTCTCTCAGAAACCCTACATTAATGCTATTCTTGCCAAGTACAACTTTACCAATGTCAAGCTAGTCACTATCCCAATTAATCTGCATATTCAACTCTCTAATAAGCAATTACTGAAGATAATGAATAAAATTGCATGCATGTGGAATATTCCTTATCATCAGACTATTGAATCATTGATTCACCTCACTGCTGGGACTTAGCCTAATATTGCTTTTACTACCTCTTTTGTCAGTCAATTTAACAATAACTCTAGATGGGCACATTGAAAGGTTATAAAGCACATTTACAAATATCTTTCCAGTACTCAGATGCTTGCACTTATATTTGGGACATAAACTAATGGACTTGTTGGATATATTAATATAGATGGTACTATATAGGAACATCAACATATAATCACAGATTTCACTTTTCTTATTAATAGGGGAGTGATTCTCTGGGGATCAAAGAAACAAGAACTCATCATGCTGTTCACAGCTGAATCTGAATACATTGCCACTACACATGCTGTGAAAGAGGCTATTTGGCTTCAATGACTTATCAGTGAAATGTTCAAACCCCTTGTGTGCCCAACAACTTTTTATGGTGACAATCAAATAGCCATCATTTTAACATATAACAACAGTTATCATGCACATATGAAACACATTGACATTTATTATCACTTTATTCATTTCAATGTTAAGAATAGATCTATTTCTTTTCTTTATTGCCTCTTAACTGATATGATTGTCAATACACTTATAAAGGCTTTACCTAGCATTAAAGTGAAACATTTGACATATGAGTTAGAATTGCACCCATCCATTTGAGGAGGGAGTATTGTGTTATTATTATTATTCTTTGTATATTGTAGTCAAATGGACTCGGATTTGGACACTACTCGGATACTTCTATATTACATAATCCAAGGGTAGATAAGATAGATTTCAGCATGCCTCTTACCTTAGTCATAGACTCCATCTTGTACCGAGGTGAGATTACTCCATTCATGCTTAGTATCATACTTACACCCTGTAGTATATTCCTATAGGTGTGCAATACATAGTCACAGACTCCATCTTGTACTAAGTATATTTCTACACTAGACAGAAAAAATATCAGTTCTGGAGCAAGCACAAAGGAGATGCCAACAGTGTCTAGGAATACCATTCATTGAACATATAAGCTGTCCACTAAAGTTGGCAGCCAATAGATCAGACACCCCATCAACGATGCATATAGGGTGCTAGGTGAGTACCAGTGCATACTGCTATCGAGCAGCTTGTCTCCATAACCATCACGGGGTTACACACACCGCACCGATCGGGCACAGCGACAACGCTAGAGACATACCGCCGTCTCGCCAACTTCCACACTAGAGCTAGAGGCAACACTAGCCGCGACATCGATCGGAAGGGCGCGGGTATCTGTCACCCTTCAGCTTGACCAAAGAACATACAGCCTTAGAGGGAGTGACAATGCCAATGTCGGCCTCGCAAGAAATTGCTTTCGTGTCATTGATAGACCCAATAGTCGAGGCAAGTTGAGAAGACCATGTGCTCTACTCTCGCAACTCCAAATCGTGCAGTGCAGAGGGTGACATTGATCCTTGTAGGAATTCGCCTTATCTGTTTCGTGATAGCTTTTTGGCAACGCCCGAAAACGGCAGCATGGACCGTCCGGGGAGGGCCCTGGCAGAACTGGATACTGTAATAGATACATCGTTGACGTCTAGACTCCACTAGGCCTTATACACGTATGTAGATCATTATACGATACAAAAGTTCGAGCTTACGACGCCATTTAACCTCTATAAATAACGAGACCCCGACCTCCGGGAACAGCATTCCAATCGTAGCGCACACACCTTGGCAACGCTAGTTGGTTGTCGACCGGGTGTAAATCGTCTCAGCGAAACCTAAGCGCTGGTTGGTCTTGTCAAACACGCCGTAGAACCGTTGACTATGCAGTAAACAAGACAATGAGGGAGGAATTCGTGTCAACAGACAGGACGACGTACAGGAAGGTGAGGCCGTTGATAAAGTTGAACTGTGCGGTAGATACCGGACCGTTGTCGATCGCGATGAGGTATATCGTGTTCGCGGTCCCTCCAATGACGGAGTTCAATGCACGAGGCCAAATCTGGCCGTTTGGCGGGAGGCCATACGAAGTATGCCCAATGTGGAAATACAACGTCTGCAGGTTGGCGTATTGAGCGGGTGTGACAACGAGGAGCCCTGTGTTTGCAGAGTCGAGGATTGCACCCGTCAAGTTCTGGTATTGGTTGAATGCGTCTACAGGTCATATAGAGCCGTTAGTATTCGTGTGGTTCGTGCCCAAAATGACACTTACCCGAGGGCAGGTAGAGAAGGGTGGTGCCAGAGTCGACTATACCATCCGTCGATGGCATGATCATGGTCTTACCATACGATATTGACTGGTTGATCCCCCAGAATTGTGACGCAGGGGTACTTTTCGAGAGGGCAACGTAGTTCACTGGGCTTGTAATCACACAGCTATCGTAGCCGCCAAACGTGAGTAATCCATTGTTATTGGGCTCCTCGGATGGAGCATAGAAGACGCCCAACACCTCCTGTGATATTTTCTTTTGGGCGTACAGATTGTCCGAGATGGTTGGGACTTGATATGTGTTGTTGACAGTGCCCTGAGTCAGATCAACAGGACCGAGGCCAAGAATACCATCAAAACCCTCCACACCCTGAGTCCAGCTTGCAACACCAATAGATTGCTGTTTTACGACCCACTCGGAGGTGAGTGTGACGGTATCGAGCCACTCCTCTCCACCGAATGCCCCAGAGCCATAGGACACAGCCTACGAACGTCGTGAGGGCCGGGTACGGGTGTAACGAAATAAACACATACGACGGCATTCCCAGTGTTAACGCTAGAGCTGGTGACGGTGTATGTCGAATTGGCTCCGATCCACAAATTGGAACTTCCTGTGTCAATCAAAAGAAGATCTATGATATCGTTATTCAGCCTGGCGATTCGTAAGCACGGGCAACAGAGACACGTACGATCTGTGGGCGGGGTGCCCACGCCGACCTCGGTGAAGAAGAGAGAGGTGGCATCCACAGCAGTGAGTGGCGGACTGCCGGTGCCTCCAGACGCTGCATACTTGGCACGAGCTTGATCCCTCTCGACAAAGCTGCCTGTGCTGCCACCTGTATTGAATTGGGCATAGATCGGAAGGCTCTTGCTGCTGAGAGGGCTCGCATGCACAGCGCCCAAGGACAACAGCAAGAACGGCAGAAGGATCATGTCCGTAGAGTGCATCCGAGTGCAGAGGATGGGGAACGGGCCCCGTTTACGCATCTTTTAAAGCTTTTTACCGGCGTTTATGAAACGAAACATGGTGGTCCACGGGGTAAGGATGATACTTCTTTCCACAAATAGTGCAAAGCCGTTCTCTGTAAGGGAACATTCCTATGCCGTAACTAGTACTTATCCATCACCTTGGGAATTGCCCATACCATACCGAGAGTGCACAACGCGCTGCAACCCCGCACCACATTCGAGGGGAATGGTCATAATCACACACCTCAATTGAGTGGAGTCCGAAATTGAACGTAATGTCTGATGGCGCTTGGGCCGAGTATTGTGGTCATTGTCAAAAGGGAGGAATGGTGATCGGCTTTAACTTTGTGTTGCATTGTTGCAATTGTCGACTTGAGCTTGTCCTTGGCGCCCTGCATGATTCAGACTCGCTACAGAATGTCACGAGGTCGACTAAAAAAGGTTTCAAAGTGCTGCACACCTGTAGCACTACACTGCCTAGTGCAACTCGGCGATTTCCTCACCCACTGCATCGCCAGCACGTCTAGAGAGCACAGGAATGCAGCTGATAGTGTCATAATACCATGTGGTACGCACTCACCTGTGCTCGTTCAGCTAAAAAATGGAACCATCGCGATATGACCCCGATTCAAGAACCGCGAGCGCTGCCCTTTTTGTCAGTTGTGGGAGTAAACGTGTGCTATAACGCCGCTGTTTCCACGACATTGTTCTTCTTTTATTGTATGACCAGGACGGTTTTAGAGATCGTGATGGGCCCTTGCCGTCAGGACTTGTCCACGAGCCTCGAGCACGTTTTTATATATACCATATCTCAACATCTCTTTGCGAGTATTGATCAATGTATCGCTGATGGTTTCTGAGCGCACTAACGGCCCTTCTCGGTCTCTTAACGGCGCACTGAGACAATCACATCCATCAGAAATACTTGATATCGATAACTTTTCCCCACGGACTCCACCAATGGTAGTCAAGTGAGATCCACGTCATGACAACACCCATTAATTGAGGAGATATGCATCACTCCACTTTCGACAAGCCCAGCATTCCCCTCTGCAGCCTCACCCCATACCCCCCAATGTTCTCCGCCTCGAGGTTATTGACGAGATACTCGCGATGCAGGATACGACGCGCGTTCGCCTGCTCCGCCACCATCTTTGCATCGTCTATCTGCGCCTCCATCTGCGTCGACGTTGCATCAACAAACGCGTCTTTTCTGCCCAGCGTGAGGTCTATTTCCATCGGGTCGACGGGCGCGACGGACACGTCCAAGAGGCTATCCGGCAGCCCACTTCGCAAGACGCGTGCACGTTGTTCTGGAGACGTCGGGCTAAAGAATTTGCTGCAAAAGTCGAGCGCATGTTGGAGTTCTTCCTCGGACAGCCGCGTACCCATGTCGGATGCGCCTTGGATGACTACATATGCATATGCCCCGATATTAGTGCACCAAAAGACGTCAACTATGCGCACATACCTGGGCGGATGCACGTAAACGCGGTTTCGTACCCATCTTCGTCGATGTCGTTAAGGACGTCGAAGCGTGTCGCCCGGATTTGCTCATAGGCACTCAAAACGACCATCTGAAATCTGTCACACGTATATAGTCACATTTTTCAGTTCTGGTGACGGATCTAATGTATTCCGTCCTACCTCGTGTAACTCAACGTGAATCGCTTCGTGTACCACGCAGCAGCGGCGGTTTCTGAACAATCTCCACGAATGGACGCACAGATGGACGCCGCAGCCGACAGCGCAGACGTCATTGCGAGGTGGACCCCGGACGAGAACAGCGGATCAATGAACGCTACAACCCCACGTTGTCAGCAAACGTGTTTTCTGTAGAGATTGACGTAATACGTCACCTCCCGCATCCCCGACGATGCGGTATGAATCCCCCGCGTATGACGGTGCAGAGTAGCTGAAGTCAGCCGCAGAGCGCACGAGCACGTCTGCGCCGCTTCGATCGGAGCGCGAGGACGATGGTTTGGATATCAATGTTCCACGGCCGATGAGGCGGGTCAGGTTGGGCACGAGGTGCAGTAGGGCTTGATATCGCGCGAGCGTCGACGACGCCTCTGGAAAGTCAGGGTTCTTCCACCCTTCTTGGTACCGTTTCTGGTTCACGACGACGCCGACGGACGTTGTGCCATCGTGAAGCGGGATAAACCACGCCCAACCCGAGTCGTCTGTCACAGGGAAAGGAGCCTGATCAGCAATCCAAGTCCACGGGGATGTTCTCGGGGAGCTACGCCGCGGCAGAACACAAACCCAAACACGACCGTGGGTACTTGCCTGTCAGAGCTTCGAACCACGGCGCGCCTTCACGCTCCGTGCCAGCACAGTACGTCCCAACACCCGTCCAGTATCCCCAGAGCGAGACATTGCGCAGCGATTCATTGTAATGTCGATTCTTCTTGTACCGGTCTGACATGAGTCCCGCGCGTCCAGTTGCGTCGACCACAAAGTCAAAGGAAATCCACCCTTCCGAACGGTCACTGTTTGCACCCGTTGGGGAAGACCGTCTCCAGTTGGCGGCCACGGGGCGCGATGCGTTTTGGTCGGAGAAGCGAAGTGAGGTCACTCGCGTCCCTTGGTACACGCGCGCTCCGGACGTGCTCGCGTGATCGAGGAGCAGCTGGTCGAAATCTGCGCGCGTCTGATCGCGCGCATTTGAGAGCGGGATCATCATCAAGACCAAAGATGGCGACTGACCACGTTCCAGGAACTATTGCCATGCCCCAATGCAATAAAGTCCGTGTCTGCGCGCATATCGAGTTTAAGCCGTGAGAGTTGAAAAACCATGGGTACACGTACACCCCTCCCGCTTGAATTGATTGAATTTCAGCGCCGCACCCGGCTAAAAATGCGTTGGAAATGAAGCAAGGGTAAAAGGTCAGCCTGTGCACGTTTCACCTGATGGAGTACTCATACCTTGTGCTTGAAACCATACTCAGCCAACTTTTGTTCTGCGTCGATAAACCTGAGGTAATGGCGCACGGATGGGATGAGACTCTCGCCAATATGATATCTATATGCGTCACGATAACGTCATGGGCGGCACATTCGGATTGAGCAGACCTTGGAAACTGCGTTGCTTCGAGCAGCACGACGTGCAGTCCTTCCCTGACGAGCGCGGACGCAGCGTAGCTTCCCGCAGGGCCACCGCCGATGACGAGCACCTGTGTATGCTTGAGCAACAATCATGGTCATATTAGCACCCGGGTGAAAAACATGCGACGCGAATCGTCAACGCTGCTTACAGTTGGGATCGCGGACTCCTCTACCACTGATGAGGTCTCCATGAACGGTCCTGCGGCTGGACGTGCACCTGGACATCCTCCGCTTTTATGTAGGAACTCACATCGCCAGCCGGGGAGCCCATGGACTCGGCGGAGTGTGCGGCATCAGTAAAGGAACATCGAAGCGCCAATTTGCTGTGACCAGGAACGTTGTTTTTGCCCATTACCATACCTCGGGAAGCGAACGAAAAACATCAGAAATGTGGTTGCAGTTCGAACATGTCGTTCGCTGGAGATCAAAGACTAATGAGTATCAAGGTGGCTCACGACAGGAATGCACAGACCTATATTTCCTTTCCGCGCCCATAGACACAGACAGATTTCATCGCTGGGCGTTAGGACGCCTTGCCAGCACCGGCCGCCGTCAAGTCAATTTTACTGCGCGTATATGGTTATCCTCATACCTCATCTCGAGAAGATTCGACCACGTCTATGGTCAAGATCATTCCTCGCCAGCACTTCTTCATCCCATTCGATTCCAAAGGAGTAATTTGTTGCTAGCATTTTCTGCCGCATCACAAAAAGAACTTTGAACTCCACGAATCATAAGACAACCCGATGCCAAATGAGGGAATACCGGACATGGAGATTGCGTGACGTCCGTAAGT
>JBBPLJ010000172.1:0-14739 GCA_038089715.1 Veloporphyrellus conicus
AACACAGTTAACATGGGATTTAGCTCTTCTGCGCACGTATCAGGAGCATTCATCGAGCGCTGGCAAACAGAAGTCCAGAGTCGCTGCTGGGCTGCCGTTGTGCCAAACTTCGGCGAGGTGTGACTAGAAGCTAGTACTAGTACTGGTCATCCCCGGAAAATCGTCCAACTTACACTAGGTGAAATCGACCCCACTAGATTTATCCTCGTCGCTCCCATCATTTTTCTATTCAAAATCTGACAAGGCTATAGTATGAAATATTGTATCGATCATCCAACGAAAATTCTGACTAGCTTACTTCGAGGAGGTACTTTGCTATTTATCGCTTCAGTAAAACGTCCGAACGCTGGGTGATGGATGGCTTTGCTTTCAAACATCAATCTCCGGGTCCAGCATGCCATACCAGCCACTATGATCCGCTTCCCAGACGGCGATGCTAAACCTGTGGTTCACGCCCTTGAGAGCGGGAACGCACGCGACACCGCCGCACCCGCCTGTCTTAGGCATGGGAACGAGATAAAAGATCTCCTTGACGCGGGAATGGAGCAGCGCCATGGCGCACATCAGGCAAGGCTCGTGCGTAATGAAGAGGGAGAGGCCCGTCAGGAGGTATTGCGCGCCATTCTTGGTTGCCTCCACAGATTCTTCTCCCGTCGTCGTTGCCGGTGGCAATTCGGCGCGGTAGTCGGCCACTTGACGGATGATGTGGAGCGCGGCGTGGCGGAGGGGGTGCTTGGTTGACGTGCGTGTATCATGCCCCAGAAAAGAGCGCGCGAGCTGGCTGCCGTCTCGATAGGGTATCGGAACATATGCGACGACGGGCAGCTTGGGTGAGACAGTGAGCAAAATCCTGCCACGTCATTACGGGTGATCGAGATTGCCACGTGTGGTCGACTGACCTCTTCCTTACTCTGGATGAACTCGGCGTACGCCGTTTTGAGACGCCGCACGGCGTCGGACGCCCACTGTACTTTCCCCCTCGTCCACGACTCAGGCTCCCACTTGCGTCTAGGGGCAAAGACGGTTGGCCAAAAGGTGTTTTTGAGCACAAGAGAGGATGGCGTCAGTGCGGGATGCCGCGGGACCGGGAGCTGGTACGGTGGCTCCAGGGGGGGTCCGGGAGGGAGCGCGGGGGGGTTGGGTGAGGTGTCCAGGAGAAGGGTGCAGAGGGCACCCTGTCGCCGAACGCGCTTAAGATGCGACGGCGCATCCTTGTCGAGTCCGGATTGTTTTAGCCACCTAAGGGGGGATCAGGACGGCAGGAACAGAGACATATGGAAGGTGGGCGGCACTTCAACATCATAGCGACGTGCGTTTGGTTGGGAATGTCCACGACCCATGCTTGGACTGTGGTGGTGGGATGGTCAACAGCAATCGATGGGGGGATGGGGATGGGGGATGGAATTACCAAGTTCGATGTCGCCAAGCCGTTCTTCCTCCTTGTCAAGGGCAAGTTTTTTCCAGGTGAACGGAAGGTTGGCCTCGCTTACGATGTCATCCAAGTTCATAGACGTGTTGGCGACTTGGATTTCCGCTAGGCCACCCCAAGGATCGGAAGGGGTGTTGTCGTCCCGATCCGGACTTCTGCACGGGTGCCCGTCGACGGGGTCGAACCAATGTTGGTGGCCGTAGCATATGCAGAGTTCCTCGTCTGGCTGAATCGCGCGCACAGAGGTATACACGATACATCCCCGTGCGACATCCACTGAACATGACACGTTTGGATCATCTGCGTGATTAAACAATGAACCTTTTTCGACTTCATGTGATGCTGTCAGCCCGAGGCGTATTACGCTAGGGAGGGAGATCGATGGGAAGACAGGACGGACCTAGGCCTAGTGGGAGTGTCATTTGGTCGTTTTTCGCGTTAAAGGTGTGGTGGTCGAGCAGGGTATGTTTTCCGTGGACGTCATACTCTTGTTTGCTGAAGAGCAGGACGGGGCTGACTTGGATGACCGTCTGGGGTGGGATGGCTTGAGTAGCTGGGAACGGCGCCAATCAGGTTGTGCAGAGCGAGCTGCAAACATATCCATATCGTACCAAAGATACCATGGCCCTTGCTTTGGACGGCCTTGAGATAGCATTGATGCGGGTTCAAGACCCAGGGCTGATCTGTGGTGGCAGTGGTCGTAAATGGGAAGCTAGTCATGGCGATGACCAAGTTTCAGACACGTACATCGATGCCAGCAAAACCATCCGCGAGACCACTGCCCAATCTATTCCTCGTCGCACTCGTCCCCGTCGCGTCATGGTTTGTTGTTAGACCTCTTCTCGACCCTCCGCATCCCCTCCCCGTTCTGTTTGTCTCACTGGGATTCTCCCTGTTCGCGTTTCTCGCCGCGCTGTACTTGGTACCTGCCCTGGGCCCGCGGTTCATCCAGGCGAATCTCAAGGGAAGGGATCTCTTGAAGGTGTACTCAGACCCGATGTAAGCGTCCTACAAGGGATCCCAAGTTGACGCGTTACTGAGCGTGCGCAGACCGGAGAGCCAAGGTCTCGTCTGCGCCTCCATATACATCCTCTTGTTGATTCTCTTCATTCCATTTCCCTTCTCCAACGCTGTCGGGAGCATTCCGGAGAGTCGGAGGTCACTCGAAGGCCTCCAGGGGGTCGCTTCCCTGCATCATGAGGTGAGGCGTCCCGTCCAGCGTGGCGCATGTGGTTACAATGCCGAGTCTAGCTATCCGTGTACCTCTCCTCGCTGCTATCGCTGTTGATGGCGACCATCCTGGGATTCTTGGACGACGTCTTTGATATTCGATGGCGGCATAAACTGCCCATACCCATCATCGCCGCCATCCCTATGCTCATGGTGTACTACGCCGAAAGAGGCAATACGCACGTTGTGGTGCCAATCCCTCTGAGACCCTTTTTCGGCGTGCTAGTGAATCTAGGTTCGTAGGAATCAGAACGGTGTACTGGGTTTGACGCTGTTCTAGGCCCATTGTACTATTTGTACATGTCACTCCTCTCGACGTTCACTACGAACAGCATCAACATCCTTGCTGGCATCAACGGATCTGAAGTCAGCCAAGCAGTTATCATCGCCCTGTCGGTCATCCTAAATGACCTGTTATACCTCCCATGGCCCGTCGATTTCAAGATACCCCTTCACCTTCTCGGGAGCCAAGCCGAGGTAGACGTGGGAGGCGCATGGCATGCCGGGATGTCCTATGGCAGTAGCGAGCTGGTGGGCAGGCATCTATTCAGCCTATACTTTATGCTGCCCTTGCTAGGCGTCTGCCTGGGTTTCATGTACCACAACTGGTACGTCGTATGCTTCCTTGGACGGTCCCACGTATGGTGACGAATCTACCCATGGATAGGTACCCTGCTCGCGCGTTTCCCGGCGACACCCTCTGCTATGTCACGGGAATGGCCTTTTCGGTCGTTGGAATTCAGGGTCACTTTTCAAAGACGTTGTTGTTATTCTTTCTACCCCAGATATTTAACTTCATCCTCTCATGCCCACAATTATTTGGACTAGTTCCGTGTCCCCGGCATCGTGTCCCGAGGTTCGTTTCCACGATCCATTTATCAATTGCATTGTATTATTCTCTAAATCATAGATTTGATCCGGACACCAATCTTTTGCATCCCTCGAAAGCGCTATTTTTGAAGCCGCCATCCAAGTTGACCAGCTTTGTTCTCCGGGTCTTTTCAACATTTGGTTTAACGGAGCTTACCGTGCACCCGGAAAACGGCCAGATCCTCGAAGCTACTAATTTGACCATTCTGAACTTCCTCCTTGTGCGCTTCGGACCAATGACCGAGAAACGGCTAGTGCAAGCGCTGATAGTGAGCCAAGTGAGTGTGGGAAAGCGATGTGGTCGGCGTGGAGATTGACGCATGACGAACAGGTAGCAGGCAGTGTAATAGCATTCGTGGTGCGCTACGGACTGGCTAACCTCGTCTACGACGGCGATCGCAGATAGCCCGACCAGCGACCGTGTGCAACTGGTGCGCTTGGAGTGCTGGAGTGTGTCAAATTTCCCTGGTTCGTGGGTTGGATAGTAGCATGTGTATATAGAGCGTAGGGCATGGACATGCACGGACTTCCACGAGGGAGATAGTGCGTAAACACGAGTTGGATGTTCCCTTTGGGCGCGGCGGGTAAGCGGACTTTGCTAAACGATGGGTGTAAATCACATGCGTGGGTACGATTATAATACCATGTCCTGGCTCTGTTAGACCCCCAATTTACACCTTCTCTCCCGCCATGACAAGCCACGAACGCGCCGCTTTCCAGGCTGAAGTCGCCCAAGTCGAACAATGGTTCAAGGTATGGCCCCTATTTCTTCATCGCCCATATTAATATTATGTACTCACTGACTTCCCCACATCCAAATAGAGCCCTCGTTTCGCGCGCACAAAGCGGCCCTATACAGCTGCCCAGGTCGTCGCAAAGAGAGGCACGGTCCCCATCAAGTATCCCTCTGAGATCCTTGGCAAGAAGCTCTTTGCGCTCTTGTCCGAGCACGCAAAGAACGGGACGCCCTCACACACCTATGGCGCGTGAGTAGTGACAGCCCTATATGCCGCTCTTCGGCCGTGTTTGCTCACGTCTATCGTACAGGCTCGACCCGGTGCAGGTCACCCAGATGGCCAAGTACCTCGAGACCGTCTACGTCTCTGGTTGGCAGTCGTCCTCGACAGCGTCGAGCACGAACGAGCCGGGCCCGGATCTTGCCGGTACGCCCGAATGACTCGGACCGGATCCAAGTGTTGACGTACCAATTAATAGATTATCCTTCAAACACGGTGCCGAACAAGGTCGAGCACCTCTTCATGGCCCAGCTGTTCCATGATCGCAAACAGCGCGAGGCGCGATCTCGCATGACCGATGCCGAGCTCGCGGCGACCCCCTACATCGACTACCTTCGCCCCCTGGTCGCAGACGCCGATACCGGCCATGGTGGTCTCACCGCCGTCATGAAGCTCGCTAAAATGTTTGTCGAAAAGGGCGCGGCAGGTATCCACGTCGAGGACCAGGCCCCCGGGACCAAAAAGTGCGGGCACATGGCCGGCAAGGTGCTCGTCCCCATTGCGGAGCACATCAACCGCCTCGTCGCGATCCGACTCCAGTTTGACATCATGGGCGTGGAGAATGTCGTCATCTCGCGTACGGACTCGGAAGCGGCCACTCTCCTCTCGTCCAATATCGACGACCGGGACCACCCATTCATCCTCGGCGCGACGAACCCATCGCTGCCGCCACTCGTCAGCGTCATGCTCGAAGCCGAGGCGGCGGGCAAGTCGGGTGATGATTTGCAGGCCGTCGAGGATGCTTGGGTCACTTCTGCAAACCTCCAGCTCTTCTCCCAGACCTTGGCGGACGCACTTGTCTCGCAGGGTACCTCGCAACAGAGAGTACAACAGTTCCTTGACAGGGTGTCCAACGTGTCGTACCCCCGCGCAGTAGCCATCGCCCAGGAATTTGGGTTGAGAAACGTGCCTTACTGGAACTGGGACACGCCTAGAACCCGGGAAGGGTACTACCGCTACCAGGGTGGTACCAAGTGTGCCATCATGCGCTCCATCGAGTATGCGCCCTACGCTGATGCCTTGTGGATGGAGACGAAGAAACCCATCCTTTCTCAGGCACGGGAGTTTGCGCACGGTGTCCATGCCGCCCGTCCCGGCCATTGGCTTGCGTACAACCTCAGCCCTTCCTTCAACTGGGAGGCCGCTGGTCTGAACACCAATGATATGAAGGACTTTGTTTGGGAACTCGGCAAGCTCGGATTCTGCTGGCAGTTCATCACGGTACGTTGACCGGGGCGTCGGCGGCAGGTTGAAGTACTAACTTGACTTGATCCCAGCTCGGTGGTCTGCACTCAAACGCGTACATCAGCGATCTCTTCGCAAGTACATTCGCAAAGGAAGGCATGAAAGCCTACGTCGAGATCGTGCAACGCAAAGAGCGAGAAATTGGTTGCGATGTATTGACGCATCAGAGGGTACGTTTGTTGCATTTGCATGGGTCGATAGGCTTTACTTACTCCCATGCAGTGGAGCGGTGGCGACTACGCCGACAATCTGATCAAGACTGTAACCGGTGGAGTCTCGTCGACAGCAGCGATGGGCAAGGGTGTCACGGAGGACCAATTCAAGTCAAAGCTATGATCTGACGAAAAATGATTTATAGTTTTCATGGTTTCTTTTGTTGTGTCTGTAGCCCTTCCATCCTGTGTAGACCTCACAGTTCCTACGAGTTCCGTGTGAGAGAACGCGGTCTAATGTTCGAATACGATTATCAGATCTTCATTACCTCCATATGTGGTACTTTGGCAAAGGAAAGGGTGGGATCAGAACGAAAGCATGCTCTCATGGACTTCACGATGCAGACGCAAAAACGCCTTTGCTTGCCGTGAGTTCCGCGCCGAGCTTGTATCCTGTCACCTAGAAGACGCTAAGCAAAAGGCTACCAAGCGTGGAACAAACCTACTTTATCCCAATCCATCTTCTGTCTGGTCAGTGGGAGTGCACGTCTGAGCCCCTTGAAAGCCTTTTCGCTCATCTCGTGATACGCGTCGTTCAGTGACGTTTGCAATCGTGTTTCTTCTGCCTCGATGAGTGCGATGATCTTGTTTCCGGCTGCGTTGGGAGATGCATTTGCAATAAGAGGTGGGATCGGTATCGAGATATCATGCGACGTTTCCAGTTGGACCTATGCATGGATCAGTTGATGTGTCATTCGTAGCGCGATCGAAGCAGTGCCTACATTTCCTTGTTCATAGTAATGGACGTTGACGAGAATTTTCCCCTGGATCGTCTTTGGTTCCGCAAGATCGATCTGGTATTGCGAACGCCATCTGCCTGACCTGCATCTGTAATTGAGCCAACGGGGAAACGACGCGCGAAAGGACAATCGGACACACCAATAGTTGGCCGGGTTGTACTTATTGGCGACGATTTGGACTGTAAACCCGCTGGGTGGTTGTGATGAAAAGACGGCAGTGACACCGTCGATGTAGTGTGAAGCGAGGTATGTGAGCGCAGCAGACTCGAGGGCGGCGCTGGATGCATTCTTAGTGTATTGTCTCTGGAATGCAGCATTATTGAGGGCTTACCGGAGTGGCTCAGCCGCTGGATCGGGCTCCTCCGAACGGGGATCAGACGCTTCCTAACGACATCGTCCAGTGGCTGAGCAAGGAGCACACAAACACACACGTACCAGCCTCAGGTGATCGAATTTGAACGATGTCTTGGAACGCGGATCCAAGAACCTCTCGTTCTCGTTCTCATCCGCTTGGTCGTTCTCTTGTATTCGCGCAGCATCGCTGACGATGGTCTGGAGACAGGCGATCATGATCATGTGCGAGGACGCGATGAGAGCATGCGAACCTGGTGATCCACATCTGGTACTTCCACCAGGATGAACTGCGCAAGGTTGTAGTCCCGTAGAGCAGGACGGAGACCGCCTTCTAGGGTATCGTCGTCGTTGACGATGGCACGCACGTCTATGCGCAGCCAGCAGCGTCTCGATCAGTATCTGCGCGCACATCGCGGATGTACGAACCATTAAGGACGTCGTTGATCTCTCCGGGAGGCGATTGGAGCACGAATGCGCTTGCGACTTGGATGCGGTCGTCCGCGTCTGCCATGGTCAGAGAGATAAATGGAGTTGATGGTATTACATAACCCTAACCCCATCTTATCTGTCATGTTGTCCTGCCAACGGTGCCAACTCACCAGTCACGGTCCGCTCGCGTTTTTCTTGACTTGTCGGGGTTGTAGCAGAACTTGGCACCACAGTATGTCACCGTCCTACTGCGGATCGATCGCTTATCGGTCCTTTACATAGGGTGTCATATACCCCCCATCGAGGATGAGGAGCTCTTTCAACGCCTGCGCGCCACGAACGAAAAGGATACGGCGAATGGTCTTGAAACGTGGATGTGTCGACGATGCAAAAAGGACTCTTCGAAAACCCCGAGTGTTGCACCCAGCCGTGAACCGACGGTGTCGTCTGATGCGCATGAGGACAGGAAGACCTTCAACTCACATCACGGCCCCGAGACCGTCTCGAATCCCGCCTTTCGCTCGGTGATAGACGTTCGTGCCCAACAAGGATTGGTGTGTCGTCATTTCGAGCCTCTTTGACGCGTCCTGCTGAGTGTTGTACAGAACCCTGTGGTCGACATGCGACTTGTTAATGGTCGACAAGAGGCAGCTCCGGTAAAGCATACCTTTATTGCTAAAAGGACAAAGTCGTCTGCAGCGCATCAGCCCCATGTACCATCACAGCCAGGCCCTGTGCGGTCTGGAGACACAGATGTGCAAATCACAAAGGTCGCTCCTACCAAGTTCACTCCGCGAGAGAAGAGAGCTCCTTCCCCAACATCTTCCTATCAGGACACAGGTGTAGGACGGTCCGTCAGCACCGCTTCAGCAATGTTCTCTGAAGAGGATATCGAGATGGAGTTGCCTCCCATGTCCATCGAATCTACGTCACGTGCCATTTCCCAAGCGTCACAAACACCTCCGTCTGATAATCAAGCAATCCGACCCAAACCCGTTGCAGATGTACCGCGAGCTGTGAGTTCTACCAAGGAGCGTGAGCAAGTGAGACCAGCGGGTGGAGTGGCTGTCCAACACCAACCCTACCAAGACGCCGCCAATGAGATGGACGACGATCCTGACGACTTGTACGGCCCTCCAGTGGAGCGCCGCATTATCCGCATCCTTCCTTCGCTGGCCGAGGAACTGAAGGAACAGCAGCGACGAACCGCCGCCGAGAAGGTAATAACTATCATACGCTCGTGCGTCTCTCGTTATACATATTTTGTGTAGGAGAAACGACATGCTCCTTTGGCTCCTGACTGGATTCTCGCGAGACACGCACATGATCCGCTGTGGAAGGACATCCCAACCCAAGGACAGAGACGACGAAAGGCGATCGCGAGGCGGCTTGGGGATAACGGGCTGAATACCAACGAGTTGATGGACAATTGGGTACGGTTCCGAGAGTACAAGACTTGAATGTACCAGTTAAGTTGTATGCGTCGGATGTACGCACTTTGAAAATATGATTGTTGACTAGACCCACCATGGCTTCGAGCACTTCCGTCCCTTCGAACCTCAGCAAACTTACCGTTCCTCAGCTCAAAGCCCTGTGTAAAGAGCGGCGGATTACTGGCTATTCCAAGCTAGCCAAGGCCGCACTCTTGCAAAAGCTCGCAGAAACTGCCGCTCCCGGACCAACTCAACCGGTCACGCCCTCAGCTAATCAGAGTACGACTACGGTACCATTCACTACACCTGCGCACGATGTCCGAAGCCCCGCATGTACCGTGCTTTCCGCTGCCCACAAAGACGGGAATACAACGCACCAGTCAACACAACAAGCCGTGCCTTTGCCTACCGATCGCGCCGAGTCGACGGTGAACTCTTCCACAGAAGCTCCCTTGGCCACCGAACCACCCGCACCATCGCAGGACCGCACCGTTTCAAGTACTACGAGCGCCGGGAAAACCTCTGGCACGAAAAGACCCACGCATATAGACATCCCTACTCCCTCAAAACGGATCAAGACGTCCCTCAAGCCTGCGCTGACGAATGCAGGCCACGAACCTCCAGTCCCGAGGACCTCGACGTCCCAGCGAATTCCGCCGACTGATTCTTCGGTGTTCAAAGTCCCCAAGCTGCCTGTGCAAACTAAAAGACCGTTCCAAGGCAGTGGCTCCGCTCTTGCGAAGCAACCTTCTGGTACAATCAGACGCTCCACTTTACCTCGTCAGGTCGCTGGTCTGCCTGGGCGATTCAAGCCGCTGGTGATATCGAAGCCCATACTTTTAGAACCCGATCAAGCAAACGGGGAGCTCGCACGAGCACCTGCCGTCTCCGCCATGCCAAGAGCAGCCAACTCTACTCTTGGTCTCAACTTTTATGCAACCCCTCTTCCTGCTCTTTCTCATATATCCTTCCCTCCAAAGGCATCTGAGCGAAAATGGGTGTACCGATGGGCCATCATACTAAGCGCACTTTCCGAGACAGACAGACACGCTTGTACGCTCGTCTCCAAACCATTCCGGTATGCAGGTACGGTATGTTTTTTCCGAATTCGTGGTTCCGGGTCACGTTGCTCGTGACAGTTTATCTTTCCGCCGCGTACATATTATCGAGGAGCTTTCCCGGCCGTCGACTGGATGCACTTCTCGAGCAGCATCCACGAAATATGACCAACTTTTGGCCGTATCTCCGATTCCGCACGACCGAAGTCTCTGAACGACGTCGCGCATTCAAGCAGTCATTCCTTGGCCAATACACCCGCTCAAAGGGATACGATCCGTTGTCCAAACGCCTTTGGACGAACCCCGACGACGACAAGCAAGTCGACATTGCTCTTCGGTTCGTGTGCGAGATCGGGCTCAGAGACGCTCATACAGGTCCATCTGGACGCATTTCAGATTTGTCCTCACCCGGATGTGGTTCGCCATCTCGGTCGGTTCGTACGGTCACGATGCATCCACATGGTCGACATGTGTTGTTCGAGACGTTCGAGAGGTCGTCCGGGGCGAAGTATGGCAAGTCATCGCACAGGACGACAGCACCATCGAGTCTTGCAGTTTTTATGTGCTCGAAGCCACGTGCGAAGTCATCGGCCGACCGCCTGTATCACAAGGGGGGCTCACAAGTTACCTGCGCGCCGATTGGACGACATGGATTTCTCAGCGATCGCGCGCGCCGCCAGAGGAGCGACTGTGCTCGCTTCTGGAGTGTGTGAAATGGTCCAACACGGAGGACTACCATCAGGGAATCAGCAAAGCATGGTTGTGCCACGTTCGTGGCCAGGATGCGGATAGCATCGCCAAGAGAAGCGTCGCCGAGAGGTACATTTTGGCCAGCATCGTAGCAAACAGGTAGGTGTCGAGTTAACCTCGACTTCTCTCACAAACCGTCGTTCCGGCAGCATCAGCGGGCAATGGATGTCTACGAGCGCGATGGCTCAGGAATTTGCCGGTTTACCCGGTCATAAGGACACAGGCACGAGAGGCGTAGCACGAGTCATGGATACAGTGAACATGTACCTTCCAGCGTATGTGATGTTTTATTCTGTTCGTGTCGTGCTGAGGTCTGTGAAGTCACCACCACATTGAGAGCATCCATTTCACGACGTCAACAGGCGAAGCATTGCACACTGCAATGGCTGTTGTGCAAACCCCAGGGCGGGAGTACTACATCCTAAGAGACAATGGGATGCAAGTAGGTTGTGAAGAAGAGGGCATACCAGAAGTTTGGCAGCAGATTTTGAGTTGTGACATGCTAGGTCAATCACAGCAGATACAAATCCCTTAGCCAGCTATATCAAGATGTCCATCACATACAACACTACCACTAAATTACTTCCAAAAAATGATCAGCACCAAAGCCATCATTGAGCATGTACATAAACATCATCTAAAGCACCCATAACCGCCAGCCTACTACACCCTCACAATACATATCAACCAAAATTAATAATAGCCATTAAAATAAATTAAAAAAGAAAATATACATCCCAACTCTTGACTTGTTTTTGCCAAATCCCAAGGAAGATGCCAAATGACATCACAAGGAACATAGCAAAGAAAAGACACAAGCGAGGAAAATCCCCCGACGACACAGGCCGGTAGTGCAGTGGCAGGGTCATCGCGCCCCCGGAGTTGCAAGCAGAGCTCGCGAGGGACAAGGGCGGCAAAAATTTGATAACCAAAGAATGAGGGCGGTGCCCTCATAATAGTGGTTAAACTATTAAGAACAGATACTACACTTGATCTAAGCCAAAAGGCCAGAGTGGTAAGGATTCAGGATGCCTGGCGCAGGTATATATACGTTCGGTGACTCGCGCACGGACCAGGACAGGATTACACATCGCCAGGAGTCACGTGATACCTAAATTTGACTTATCTGTACGCGAGTCTATCTCCCCCGCTCAAGGTCTCAGACTCAAGTTCAAGCTTCAAAACATGATTTATTGCATTCTAGATCAACTCGGATGAAGGGTCACGACGGCATCTGTCAACCCAACATCTTCCGGAAGTCATCCTGTCCTTTCCCCCCTGATTTCCCTGTCTCCTGCCTGTCCTTAGCAGCGCCACCCCCAGCTTTTGGGGCACCAATGCCGGGCTTGCGCGCGCGTCCCAGACCCGCTCTCGGTCTCGAGACAGCTGTGCGAGGCAAGAACAGCCCCCCCGCACTCGTTGATGCCGAGGTTGCCTGAGGTCGAGTCAAACTCGACAATGCTTGCTCGCTAATCTCCAGCTTGACACCATTGAAAACGATTGGTTCTGCCTGCAAAAGCAACTTGCCTGCTTCCTACAATTATATTCGTCAGTTGATGCACGCGTCTAACATGTTGGTAATGAAAATCTTACCGCAGCGTTGGCCAACTCTACGACTGCCTCGCGAATGTCGGCGAAAAACTCGGTGCGACTCACTGTTGCGTACTTCTCGAGTACCTGGTGCAGCAGCCCTTCCTGCGTGTCGGGGGGCAAATTGCGAATACGGACAGACCGGTTTCTGGTTTCGGCGCGTCGACCAAGTCCGCCCTCTACCCAGCCTTCCCTGTGAAGCACCCACAGTCAAATCCTCTCCACACTATTTAAGCACGATTCCTACCGGTTTTTGGACTGTACGCGTGTATCTGCAAGGGTCACCGCTATGCGCCGCTTCTTAAGCTCGTAGTTGTTCGCGGAAAGAGCAGCTTGGGCAGCAGCCTGAACATGATGAGCACGTGCAAGGACACCGAATATGAAAAAGTCACCTCATCTTCGAATTCAACAAACGCGAAGCCTTTTATTTGACCATTCTTGTTTTCTGCTAGGCGAATATCTTTGATAGTACCATACTAGATTCATCACTCGGATCAGTGCCAACAAACAAGCGACAATGTAAGACTCACCCTCGAAAACACCCCCTGGAGGTCCTCTTTGTTGGTGAATTTACTAAGACCTGCCACATACACCTCTCGCTCATTCGCATCAGCATCAGTGCGCTCTTTCCTCCGCTCTGGGTTCGAGATATAGACACTGAGTGTCCTTTCAGGCTCGAGTTCATGACCATGTAACTCGAGTGCTCTTTCTGCCGAAGCCTGTATATGCAGTTAATTCGCGGACCGATCATCTCAGTAAACGACTTACTGGTGACGTGAATTGCACATAGCAAAACCGGCGTGTCGCCTTGAATTTTTTACTTGGCCATCGGACATCGAAGATGAGGCCGTACTAGCCACGAGATCAGCGAAGGAATAGTAAATTAGAATGACGAACCTGTCCAAATAGATTCCGAATGGCAGCATCGTCGGTTTTCTCAAGGAAGTTTGTCACATATAGCGTCGAGCGCCATGCAAGGTGTACATTGACTTCCGCCCCATCGATGCGTTTCTTGTCTTTGGTCAGCGCGGCAGGGATGTTTTCCTGTGCAAAGATAAGAATGTAGGCCTTTGAGCACCAGAGTTACATACTCGTGCAGCGAATTCGACGGTTGCGACCACCTCTTCTGGCATGTTAGTAATTTTTATTTCACGAATCTCTCCACACTGTGCAGTAAGTTTAGTACAATGTACCTCGTTCCTTCGGATCGGTACGCACGTCTTTGAAAAGTGCTTTGAGCTGCTCCTCCCTGGTTCCAGCTGGTAAATCGGAAACAAAAACAGTACAATTCTCGCGATCTCTGTGATTAGAAAATTGAACGTCGACATTCCTGCTTCCTGCACAATAAGTATACCTTTTAAGTGGTACACTTGGGGGTTCTAACCGACAACATCAATCGAAATAAAGCGGATGATAAAACGAGATCATACCCATTTTCACTTTCTTGCTGATGCTGCCGTCCACTTCGGGTTCTTCGCTTGCCTTGCGTTTCCCTTGAGCTTGGGTGGAGGTAGTCGGAACATCAACATCCATCCCATCATTATGCGTAGCAGGGTTCTCCTCTCGATTTACGGTCGTTGTTACAGGCGCAGACGCAGCCTGTTGCTCCATAGCGTACTGAGCTGCTTCATATGCTTTTTGTGCCTCCTGCGAGTTTCATTGAACTCAACAAGCAAAACACATTAGCATGGCGACTCTCACCCTCATCCGTCGTGCTTCAACCTGAGTTCTTGCACGTTCAATGCGCACAAGTGCATCCTCGAGCGAAGTTAGAGAACCATGCGCATGCTCAAAACTCAGCCAGGCATCCCAAACCGCTTCGGGATAATCGAGATTCTTCGTGCTAACATCTCGGAAAGTGGACTGCGCCATGTCATGTCGATCCGTTCGGCTGCAATCGTAAATGAATGTCGATGAGCCAAGAACGTGCTTACGAGTAGACACGCACATAAGAACATCGGTGTAAGCCACCCATACTGCCCAGCTGGACTTGTAGTGTGCCGCAGCAGATGCCCACAGAGCCACAGCCGCGTCTGCAACATCCGCAAGGCTTAAATACTACACCCATGACTATTAGTTGCCACCGGAAAGATATAAGGAAGACGTACTATCTCAGAGAGGAATTTCTCCAACCGGAATCGTTGGTCTCCGACCTTTGAGGCTGGAGGTGAATCACGTCAAGATAGTTGAAATGGCTAGATTTACCGTCACCTACCTTGTCTCACCATCACGAGGCCATCTTCTACAACCTTGATTAATGTGCTGAAGGCATTCTCGTCTCCTTTTCCAGCCTCGATTGCTCGTTTCTCTGCTCCGGCGCGGGCAAGAACCAAGGGTATGATTTGCTCAGGATCCAGGTCAGCGCCTTTGGGAGCTGTTTTGA
>JBBPLJ010000172.1:14836-38116 GCA_038089715.1 Veloporphyrellus conicus
ATTAATGTGCTGAAGGCATTCTCGTCTCCTTTTCCAGCCTCGATTGCTCGTTTCTCTGCTCCGGCGCGGGCAAGAACCAAGGGTATGATTTGCTCAGGATCCAGGTCAGCGCCTTTGGGAGCTGTTTTGGTGAAGAGATTCGTAGAAAGTGCGCGTTGATAGGCATCTATTCAGATGTTCAAAAGTTCTGCCGAGAAGTTCTGCACATAACAAATACCAGATATTGATTCACTATCATCCATTGGCACATCCTCTGGGTCAACTTCTGTTCTTCGTTCCTGTAATACCAAGGTGAGTCGTAAACGAGGCAGCAGGCCATGTCACGACACACCAGATGACGGATATACCGCGCCCATACTTCACCTGAACCAGGCACGCTTCTTGTTGCACGTTTGATTGTACGTGCCAGGTCGTCTTCATCTGTTTCTTGCCTTCGCTGATCAATCATGACATGTCAGTTGAAGAAGTATCGGCGAAATAGGGATATCTTCCTTTCACATACCAGAAAATCGATATATTCCAGCCAAAGTAAGCGCAACGTTTGTTCTGCGCCCCCTTCGCCTGCGAAACGACGTTTCGCAGCCTCAGCAATCGTTCGTTCGTACAATCCACAAACGATGAATACATCCGGGTTTTTGCCCTTTCGTTCTGCCGCAAGATACTGTATATATGTGTCGAGAGAAGTCTTCGACCAAAATACAAGTCAAGTCAAAGATGCCGAATCGAAGGAATATATCCTTACAAGGGACAGCTCCGAGGGTTCGCGTTGTTCGTATGCTTTGACAGCACGCGAACGTAACTTGGAAGCAGAGACGAGCAGTGGTTCATATTCTGCCGCAGGTTTGTAAGTTGTTGTGAATGAGGAGTACGACTGATAAGTATCTTCGTGACCTTTGAGTATAGAGGATGGATGAGCTACGGAAGATGAGGATGGATAAGTGCTGTCGCAACTGACCCGCGTGGGGTTGTCGAAGACGCGTAAGATGAAGTTCCTCGACGTGTTGGATGAGTTTGGGCCTATCGTTCGCGATAAGTACGCATAATATCCAGAGACTAGCGCGTACCTTTCAGCTAGAGAAGCCGCATCGATCCCCTCAAGTTCCCAATCTCTTTGTAACTCCCAAAGGCACTGACTCTTTCAGCCTAACGTCAGATCACCCTACATCGTATCAAAGAAGTTATTACCTTTGTAAGATGTCCAGTACCTTTAGAGACGACGTCCGAAATAGCGTCTCGAGTCCACGCCATGGAAAAGTAATCCCCCAACTCCTCTGGTGACACCTCGAGTGTTGCAAAGTACGCGTGGCGGTCGACCAGGAACTTGATGTGTTTCTGCAAGATGGGAATAGCTGTAACAGCCGTTCAAAATACACTTTCACAGGAGGAAACCCTCACGTACATAAATAGTCAGTCTCGGCGCGTGCATACAGCTCCAGCACCTCCAGGACATCGGCCAGACTTTCCAGGTTTGCAGAGGATGTTTTCGCCTCAATGATGGGTAGCCACACGTCGTCCCCAACTGCAAGAAAGCTGGCAGTCATTTCTTGAGCTATGAGGATTTGCGCATCCATGCTAAGAGAGCGGGCCAGATTGATATGTTGGACATGGAGGTCGATATCAAAGGAGTTGACAGACAGCTCAGTGAGTAAGTTGGAAAGGGCCTCTAGGCCGTCGCTCTCATTGGCAGCGTCATCCATGTCGAAGCTTGCGAGCGTCGGGAGTGATCAATTCGGAATGTTACCTCCCAGTTCGAGCGAAAGGTGACGCGGTGACCTTGCCGAAAAAGGAACCAGGCTTTCAGTTCAACCGTACTTGTCCTCAAGTACTTGGTTCCACCCCTCATGTGAAGGAATAGGCACTAGATTGGTTTGTTCTACACTCGTCTAAGGCCATAGCGTTGGTTTACATGCTCTCTCGACCGGTGTCCAACAGGAATGCGAGGCAACTCAATTCTGTTACGCAGGGCCTGCGCCTAGCCCACGGTTAACATATGAACATAGTCCTGACGCAGCCCACGGTGGAGCATCGAAGGCAAGGGCTCTCCTAGGAAACTGAAAATAAAAACATCATTTTTAGTGGATGGAGTTTGGTTTCCACTGCCGGCTACGTAGTTGTGTCCTAATCATACTGAGTACAATATGCGGTATGGAGTGGCCCCAAGCCCTCATGGGTTCTCCGATATTTTACATCATACGTACCGTTAGACTCCTCGAAATGGCACTTCTCCTTTGTTTCTTCTCCCATCGTTGCGACCAAGTTACGGCGTCCTCGCTTTGTCACGCTGTCCTCGAGTGCCCAAAGGAACAAAAAGGAGAATGCTCACAACCACGGACCTTCTTGATCAGACCGACTCGGCACTGACAGCTGTCGTTGTTACCCCCGGTTTGGAGTCACTGTGCTGTGGTGCCAATACAATCAACTCATGCTTCTGTTAGCAGCTGCTGTACCACCTGACGACAGCCAGACTATTTATTCCCCAAACTTGATCTATGCGGCACATCTTCGGTTCGATTGCCCCTGTGGCTTGAATGCTATTCATTTGGGCCCATAAAGGTCACAGGGCTGCAAGTCTGGCTCTTAATTTCTGATCTCCCGGAAAACCTGCCCAACGGGCATGCCCTCGACCCTCAGGCGCTCTCGTCGTCGTGAGTTGGTCCTCACGCGTTCCTTTACGAAGGCCATTCAAGACAAAGTGCAACCAGGATCGTACGTGTATGAACCCCCATCTATATCTGAGTATGTCTAACTTCCACAAGACCTCGGGCGTTCTTCGCAGATCGTACCAATGGCTCTCACACACCCCTCAGCTCGATGTTCGAGGCATGCGCTACTCCCGTGCTAACATCACGCCCATCTATGATACTTTCCTTCCATCACAGCCAAAACCCCCATCTTCCTGTGCATCCAATCCATTTTCTCCCTCCTGAGCTGCTCGTGCATGTGTTCACCTTAGGCTCTGCTGATGACGTGATGTTTCCCATCCTCGTGTCTCACGTGTGTCACTCATGGAGAGCGATTGCCTTGCATGCACACTCGCTCTGGAGACGTGTATCGCTTACTCCTGATTCCAACGTGGACATGTGGAAGGAACGTATTCGCCGTGCACGACTGTGCACGCTCGATGTCGTCCTCGCGTCATATCCCCCCTTACGGACTTTATACGATATCGATATCGTCGCACTCCAGATGCACCTCCTCGCCCCGCACTTTTCTGGGTTGCGATCACTTAACATCCGGTTTGACTCGTACGCCCCGTACTTGTGGAACGCTGCACTTGGACCCTTTTGTCGGCCGACTTCATATCTCCGGGACCATCGTCCTCCCGATCAGGGTAACCGAGCTTTCAGAGGTGCCTTCGAGGCTGCAAAACTCGAGTCGCTTGTGCTCCGGTACCCCCAGAATGACGATATCAAAGAGTTCAGCCTCTTTGGTGGCTTTGCTCCGAGGCTCACGCGAGCCACGTTGGAAGGCGTGCGGTTGACATGGCTTCCGGAATTATTTGGAAACCTTTCGCTCTTGGACTACACGCACCATGGGTTCAGCCACGCGGAAGAGGCTGTCGATGAGGTTCTGACAATGTTACAGGTCTCCTCCCGAATCCGAGAGCTCAAACTACGCATTTGCTACAAGGCCACCCCTTTCCAGGTATCATGCCTCCGAAGGCCGCTGATCGGCGATAATGATGTCGCTCTGCCTTCTTTGGAAACGTTGTCACTTCGCGTGGGCAACGGAGACTCGGATCTCCCATCCGAACTCGTCACCATATGTTCTCGGTTATTCGCCCCGCAACTCAAAACTCTATACTTGGAAGACGACAGCGCGCCTACGCTTCGTTCGCCAAGTCGGCACTCAAGATCATTTGCTACACTGCCCAGATTTGTTGACACTATATGCCGCAACACTTCCTTATGTGATTTGACGGCGGAGGGTCGCTGGGTCGAGCCATCGCTGTTGTTTGGACTTGCAGCACGACTACCCTCACTGAAGTCCATTCGAGTTGGCGATACGATAAACCCTTGATGTGTAATGTCAACCACGACTACTCTACTTGTATGGTTACTTTTACTGTTTTTACTATCCATAGACTTATTGTCTTCCCGCGCGTAGACGATGTCCTGTCTATTGTTTGGATTTTGGACGTGTACTAATTTAGTTGTTAATAGTTGCATTGAAAGTAAGTACCATACAATTGTACTTCATGTACCAGCAGCTCTCTCTCATGGTAATTTTCTTTGAATCCCTCTGTCCGAGGCAACACGCTCGGAGGTATGCATGACGGGTGCCGTGTGTGATGATCAGTAACTATCGTGGTAGGCGAAGAATCCGAGTTACGATAAGATCGATCAACCAACAGACGGGATGAAAGCCTAGCTATTTGCTCTACATGCTGACTCTTTATTATAATGTTTGTAGGAATAGGATGAGCAATGAGGAACTTATCAAATTTGCACGGTGACACCGCAACTGAGAGCCATAGCAGATGAGTCGACCCACAGCCTTCGCCCTATGGTCTTATTGTCGGCTATACCGTGCCAGCACATGCCACGTCGCTACGTCTCACGAATGAATGACTGGGGTTGATGCGTTGACGTGCCCTGTGACCCCAGACTCGGAGTCGGCGGCCGTATTATGATATATATGATACGCGGCTTGACGCAAGATCACGGCCGAGTGGAGACACATTCGCCATAGGCCTTCATCAATCCCTCATCGAATCAATCATGAGCTCCCCCACTCAATACACGCTACAAAAGCTGTATGATCTCAACGGTCTCGTCGCTCTCGTGACAGGCGGTGGCACTGGGATTGGGCTGATGATCGCGCGTGGACTCGCTGCCAACGGAGCACGTGTCTACATCACTGGCCGACGGCTGGACGTCCTCCAGAACGTTGTCGAATCCTGGAATAAGAGCAAGACCGATGCCATGGGGAGCTTCATCGCGTAAGATTATCGCTGACCGCGGCATGGATGGATCTCATTTGTCGTTGTATATCTTATTAGGCTCAAGATGGATACTACCAACAAGGGGGATATTCAGCTGGGTGTACAGAAGCTGAGAGACGACGAAGGGAAACTGCATATCCTTGTGAACAAGTGAGGATCTATATTGCTTCTGTGGATCTTTGATTGTTGACTGCTTTGCGACAGCGCCGGTCAATCCGGCCCCAAGTCCGACGAACTGAACAAGCCGTCTCCGACAGCTCCCAAAACCGCAGAAGATATCTCCAGGTACCTCTTCAGTAACGAGTCCTTTGAAGAATGGTCGTCGCTATTTTCCGTTAACGCATTCTCCATATACTTTGTGACCGTGGCGTTCCTGGAACTACTTGACAAGGGATCTCAGGATAAGCCCGGATTCACGTCGAGCGTGATCAACATCACGAGCATCAGCGGGCTGACCAAGGTTGCGCAGAGACACGTGCGAAGACAATATTCTTCTTTCTTTGCAAAGCCGCTCATGATGCTATATTCAGTTCTGCTATAACAGCTCAAAGGCAGCTGCTTCTCACATCACCAAGATGCTCTCTACAGAATTTGCCCTCAAAGGCATTCCTGTCCGCGTCAACGCCATTGCACCAGGCGTATACGAGAGCGAGATGACGCACGATGTTATTTCCGGTCAAGACGCCACAGACGCGGTAGGGATGCCTGTCGTGTCAGTGCCCGCAAAACGGCCGGGATCGTAAGCCGGTTTCCCATAACATTGATGTGTGACCCTGATCGTTGTATACAGAGCGGCCGAGATGGCTGGCACAGCAGTATACCTCGCATCGCCTGCAGCCGCATATATGAACGGACAGGAGTTGGTTATCGATGGAGGATACCTAGCTGTAAACCCTTCCCGAGTGTGATGACAAGTTTAGCACTGCAAAGCTAGGGGCGTAAAAATAACGCCAAATGAATAGCCTGCTCTAAATGTAGACATGGGGGAAACTCGTGATCGCCATCAGTGGTCGACTCACAGGTCAAGAACAGGTATAAAACGTGTCTTGTTTATCATCAACCATGATTCGAGAACGACATGGCGCACACGTTTGACTGCATCGTGACAGGCGGTGGACACGCAGGTGCATCCGCTGCGATTTCGGCGGTCGAGGCGGACTGCAAGGATGTCTTGATCGTGGAAAAAGCGCCCGAAGAGTGGGTAGGCGGGAACGGCTACTTCACAGCAAGTGCTCATCGCACCGTCCACACCGGCCTAGCAGATCTTCTCCCCGTCGTCACCAACGTGAGCGCTGAACAAGTAGACGATCGATGTGGCCCCCTATACCATGGATGGCTTTATCGGCGATATCATGCGTCTCGGGGAGAACAAGCCAAACCCCGAGCTCGTCAGGACCATGGTGGAGAACTCTCGGGAGGCAGTGCAGTGGCTCGCAAAGACAGTCAAGGTGCCTTTCATCCTTTCGTTCAATAGAACAGGCATACGAGACCGATGATGGGAAGCAAAAGTTCTGGGGAGGGTTCGCGCTTGCAGTGGAGGATGGTTGAAAGGGGCTGATTAGAGTTGATCTGCAAAGCGCTCCAAGCGCGGGGCATCCAGCTGTGGTTTAATACGCCTGCCGTTGAACTCTTCAGGGAGGGGGGCGCTGTGATGGGAGTGGTGGTGCGCAAGAATGGAGAACAAGTCCTTCTCAAGGCATCTGCGGTCATTCTTGCATGTGGAGGCTACGAGTCCACATCTGCGACCAGACTGGGAACATGCACGGGTGCGCATCCCCTATGATACTGTGTAAAATGATGGCTCAGTGGCGTTCTTGATAGGTTCACGGAACCCCTTACAATATTGGAGACGGCATCTTGATGGCGAAAGCAATAGGTGCTCAACTCTGTGGCGATTGGCAAGGATGTCACAGTACGTGTTGGGACGCAAACGCACCCGCAGATACGGGAGACAGGAAATTGAGCATTCAATTCACCAAAGCTGGGTATCCGCTGGGAATCATGGTAAACACCAACGGAGAGCGGTTTGTCGACGAAGGAGAGGATTTCAAAAGCTATACCTACGCCAAGTTTGGGAGGCAGATCTTACTGCAGCCAGAGGCATGCGCCTTCCAAGTGTGGAGCGCGCAGGCAATTCAACGGCTTCGGAAGGAAGAATATGGCGACGATGTTGTAGAGAAAATCACAGCATCCACCATCGAGGAGTTGGCTAATAGATTGGTTGAAAAGGGGCTGCAAAACAAAGAAAGCCTCTTGCGGACGATCCGCGAGTATAACGATGCAGTTTGCCAACATCGCATGGAAAACCCAGGTTTTAAATGGGATCCGGCTATTAAAGACGGGCTGTCAACCCAATCCTCCAAAAAGTCGTTGACCCTCGCAAAGTCAAACTGGGCCTTCTCATTGGAGGAGGGGCCGTTTCTGGCTGTCAAGGTCACCTGTGGCATCACATTCACGTTTGGGGGTTTGAAAATCGATCCGGAGACAGCTCGGGTACTGTCCGAGAGTGGAGAAGTTATCGGGGGTCTGTTTTGCACTAGAGAGATGGTCGGAGATCTTTACTATAACAACTACCCAGGAGGTAGCGGACTGACAGCAGGTACCATGTTCGGGATGAAAGCAGGCCGTGCAGCAGCGAGACCGGCTAGTAGCAAACACAATAGTACTTAGAGTACTGATTTGATGCAATCAGCATGATCGTAATCAACCGCAGAAGATCGCCAATTAGGGTATCGCAATGCGCCATTCCTAAAGGTCGAAATCTGTCTGCCTTCTTCTCCGTCCGTCACTCTTCACACTGCAAAACGGAAGAACCACTCTGTTATCCCACGAGCACTTTCCTCCTTTGCAAAGCCTTTTTGATAGAGGATGTTCAACCAAAGATCAAGTACATAATGGAGACACTCACGTGCATGAAGCACATTCGGGTCACCGCGCACAGCAAAGCCATGGGATACTCCCGAGAAGACTTGGAAGAAGTAAGTTGATTTGTTACTGACCAGAATATCCTCGGCGCGCCTTCGTGCATCGATAGGAAAGGTGAAGTCATCCTCTGTCGATGCAGATCAACCAAGAAGATTGGTAGTCGGCTATTGCTGAAACCCACCGGCACACGAAAGTAGGAGAGGCCCTATGCTACTATGAACAGACGAAATTAAAACACGTTATTTGGATAACATACTGTTGAGCTTCTGGAAATGACTCTCTTCGAGAAAGCCAGGGTGCGCAACAGCACCTGCAGTATAGATTAAGTTTCATTCTTCTGTATCCATGGAAATCAGATTACCTGCTACTATGGAGCCCTCTGCGGCCAGATCCAGCACGAATGGTGCGCCGAAACAATAACCTGGAGACATGTTCAACCATCAATATGCAGCGTCTGCGGCACACACTCACCTACCGCCACGTACTTGGTCGTTTCCGTCCCTGGGATAAATAGAAGCCATTTAGCAGCGTATTGGAGAGACACGGCGGCGATGAGGTTCTACCATGTGTTGCCTTGAGTTGTTCAAACCACTTTGGGAACACCTCGATCGCTGCGGCGCGTGCCTCCAGCGACCATGCAACTTTATCACGATCCGGCGGCAAGTTATGTACGGGGACTCCGAAGAAGTAGTCCGGTCCGAACACGATGAATCCTGGATCCTCTCGCGTCAGCGACAGCCTCTTGCACTGACACGCATACCAATAGCAGACGACGTACCGCATGAAGCAAAGTGATCTTGAAGTAATTTGTTATTGATAAACATGGGTCCGTAGGCATCTGCGAGGAACAAGAGGATCTTTTTGTGTGGTATAGACGCTGTATTCGATGGTGGCTCGGAGATGTAGGTATCAAGCCCACTGAGTGACTCGATGCGTCCTTGAGGGGTGCCCGTGTGTTTGACGCCCGTCCAGCAACATGTGCTTGGAGGACCGGCGAGAATGGTTGACATATTCGCTAACAGCGTTGGCCTTGGGACGGACTGACTTGTGCTTGTGCCGTAGATTTGAGCTTGTCGTGGAAATGTTCAGCGCTGAAGAGTCCGCAGCTCGGATAGACTGGACATGGTGGGTAAAAGCATAATCACCGGCATAGCATTTAGGAAGGACATCATCAATCCGATCAAGCCGACATTCAGTTTCCGACCCGTGCGGGAACCAAAGGGGTGTGTGCATCCATTTATAGATGTTCACCCCTCTTGCAGAGTTGTCGGTCGTCTCAGTCGACGGCTTCTTGAAGCACTTGCTAGCTAGCCCTATTATGGAGTGCTGCACCAAGTATGTAGACTATTTCGCATTCTTGACGATAGAGGCGGACATTCTGCGTTCCAGCAAGTCGGCTTGTTCGATCAGTCATCGACGTAATAGGCTCGGGTCAGGTGCTACAAATTTGGCGAGTTGTCATGTTCACCCTCCACAGCTAGCGGGGTAACCGCAAAGTTCTTCATACCCGAGGCTCATTCTCACCCTACGTCTCCACCATGCAGGCCTCGTCGCAGTCCACTCCAAAAACTCATCAGTTGCTCACCTTTTACGATGTGGTCGCTGCCACAATCGCCGCTAGCCGTGACACTGATCACAACAATGGAACATCTAGTCCAAGTCCTCACCCGCCGTCCGAATGTGCTATCCGAACCCCGGTGCATAACCAGCAACCTGCTTTGCACATAACGACGCCGTCAACTGTTGTAAGAGTTGCTCGGCTCGCTTCATCTGGACCTGACACACCAGCTGCCCGGACCGGACCTCCCCGGTCTCTGTCCTATCAATTCCCCCCATCGAGCTCCCCCATCGGCTCTCACTTCACATCCCTCGATGCCCAGCACGGGAATGAAGAATATTTCGAAAACGACCTCGCAGAACCTCCTCACTCATCCACCTCCCAACAACCTCGCTTCCATCGGCGACAGCTTAGTTTTCGTGGGGTCCTCGAGTTGGTCGACAAGGACTTAGTAGACAGAAAGGCAAAGGCCCGTGAGATACGAGGCCAAGACGAAAGCCGGGCTTCCGTGAGGTGGCTCGAGTCATCTATGGACGAAAAATCTCCTGTAATCTTCGAAGAGCCTCAAAACTCGGAACAACCAATTCGGTATAACAGGCGTCTCTCCAGACATGACGACACTGGGTTCGTGAAACAAGACAACTTGCAGTCAGGGGATCCGCTGCAAGCGGATTCACAGCCATCGTCATCACATCCTATTCCCAGGCCGATAAAGCGCTCTGGAGGCTCTGACAAGTGGGGCAAGTTGCGTGCATTGCTTCCATCCGTCATACGACAGTCGCCCTCGACTGCTACCACGCATGCCGTTGCACCGTCGGAAGTGAACATCACCGATGAACTCATTACGGGTGGGCTTTCGAATTTAATGTTGGGCCTTTGGTTCGAGCGGGACGACAAGGGCCATCGACGTGTCCCGGTTTTACTTCATCGGCTGCGTATTCGTATCAGCGACAGCCTACATCCGTCGCATGCACACAAAGCTGTGTTCCGTATCGAGTGTGAATATGCCAACGGTGCTGCTCGATGGGTCATTTATCGACAACTTCGAGACTTCATCTCGTTGCACACTCATTACACCATATCCAATGCCTTCAGCAGCTATAAGGATAAGCTTCCAGAGTTTCCGAAAACTAGTATGCCTCTTCGTCTAGACTCTGTCGATTTCCTAACTACGGCCCAAAGGTCTCCCTTACTTCAATTTTCTTAAAAAGGGAAGCGGGGGATCTCAAATTCGCCAAGCTGATTTTGCGTCATCCCAGCGCGAAGCCCTGGAAGTCTACCTCATCAAGCTCATTCGTGCTGTGGTGCGTTACTACAATAATAACAACCTCTGGTGGTTAATTGGTATTGATTCCCCTTTAGATGTTCCATCCGTCGTCGAATAGATTGTCAGGTTTTCTCGAAGTCAGCGCCTTATTTATAGCACTTGCTCAGGCTGGCGGAATCCAGTATAAAGCAGGTTTTCTACGTTTTGAGACACCTGGAAACAACCCCGGACTTGGACGCAAAGCTACCAGTAGGAGGGATCGAAATAAATCTCGCTGGTGTGCTGTGCGCGAAAGCTACCTGGTTGTTGTCGAAGAGCCTGGAGAAGTTCGTTGCATCTCCTTTCGGTCGCATGACTCTGATCAAATTACCAGGTGATTGTTTTGGATGTCTTCCTTCTGGACTCAGATTTCAAGATCGTACGCCCAATTCGTTACTATCGCAAAGGGCTCCACTTGCTTCGCCCGGAACCTGCGGACAGGGAGTTTCACACCGCCGAACGTATGCACGAGGTTGTATTACCTGAAGAGACGGCGCTGGACTGTTCCTCGGTGGTGGATTCTATCACTGGCAGAATAACGAGAGCTCTCAGTATCCCTCAGCGACCTATACCTAATATCGGCAATGCTGAAAACCAGGAAGATGGACCACCTCGGCCTAGACATCTACGACTCGACTCAATGTCTTCAGGCAGCTCCGTCGCATCCAATCATTCACCCTCTCCCCTGCACGACCCCTCTACCCACGTTAGGCCCCTTCAAACCTCCCAGAATCGACGAAATGGGCAACTTGAGGAGCCGAATGGGCATCATGGCGAACAGTTATTAGAGAATGAACAACGGAAGCGAAAGAAGCGCTCGCAAGACGTCTCAAAGCATACATTCTATGTTGAGAATTCACAAATGCGACTCAAACTATTTGCGAGGAACGAGGTGGGTTCATGGTTGAGCCCTCTGGTTGTGACTCACACTGCGCTTTCTCAGCGCCAAATGTTGCAGTGGATTACGGCCTTGGAGAAGGCTGCAGATACTAGTCCGTTTGTAACAAAAAATCGGTTCGACAGCTTTGCACCGATCCGGATGAGTGTGGCTGCGCAGTGGCTGGTCGATGGGGTTAATTTGTTCTTGTAACTTTTCCTATCCACTAACTGGACCCCCGTAGCGCGATTACATGTGGAATCTATCCAGAGCGCTCATGATGGCAAAAGAGAGCATATATATCCATGATTGGTGGCTCTCACCAGGTATCATTGGTTATTGGAAAACCGTGTCCCTTAGCTTACCTATTGCAGAGCTGCAGTTACGACGGCCAAGCAGAGACAAGTATCGACTGGATAGGATTCTGGAGCGAAAAGCGAATCAAGGTGTCAAAATTTATGTGATATTATAGTGCGTGTCTATCCTCTGTGTATGCTTCAATGTGGTCATCCTGTTGATAGTCAGGAGGTGTCGAGCCGTACAACGCCGACAGATAGCAAGTGGGCAAGGCTGAATATCACTTTCGTCGTCCTCTGACACCCGTGCATCATGCTAGTTACGCAAAACAGAAGTTGGCATCGCTCCACGAGAACATAATGATTCAGCGATCTCCTTCGCATTTTCAAACAGGCACATTTTACTGGGCCCACGTGAGCTACCCGGCTGCTTTCTCGTTACCCTAGTACTGCTCACCTTTCTTGTCTCAGCACGAGAAACTTTGCGTCATTGATCAAACTATTGCATTTATGGGCGGGATAGATCTTTGCTTCGGAAGGTCAGCCATGCCGCTTATAGCACGGAACATATTTGACTGCTTCTAGGTGGGACACCCCGCAACATGTTCTCGTGGATGATCCAGAATTATCGCCGGACAAAACAGAAATATGGCGAGGTGTGTTTCCAATGAGCTCTTACTATTAAGCGGTGTGCTTACTCCTTTTGCGAACATGTCAGGAAAGGACTACAGTAATCCGAGGGTACTGGATTTCCACACTCTTCACAAACCCCATGAGGACATGTATGATCGCTCCAAAGTTCCAAGAATGCCTTGGTATGTATGTGCAAAGATAAGGGTCGAGGAATCTAAGTCCGTGCAGGCACGACGTTGGAGTGCAAGTCGTCGGTCAACCGGCTCGCGACCTAGCTCGACATTTTGTAGAGAGGTAGGTTGGAGGAAAACTAGCTCCTTTTATTTGTTGATAGACCACACTAGATGGAATTGGTTGCTGCGGATCAAGGTATGTCATATTTCTGTATGCGAGATATGTGATCCTCACCTTTACATAGAACCATACAAGGCTCATGCCGTTTTTACTGCCTCCACCAGAATTCAAACCTGGAGAATTGGAGGTCATGGGCCTCACAGGGACTTGCGAGATGCAAATTTGCCGGTCGGCTGGACCGTGGTCTCTTGGCACGCCAAACCGGATAGAACACTCCATCCAAAACGCATATGTCGCAGGTAAGGCCCCTTGATGGATCCTCCATGCACCAGTTCTGATTTCAAGCAGCGATTGACAACTCGGAGCACTTTGTGTATATTGAGAACCAATTCTTTATATCTTCGTAAGCATACATGCACACTGCAGAGTTGAGAGCGGGTTTTTATAATCAACCCAAAGGACTGTCATCAACGACTTGAAGATCGAGAACGGGATTGGAGACGCTCTTGTCAGACGGATTATTCGCGCGAAACGAGAGAGGACCCCGTGGAGGTGCTGCATCGTTATACCACTATTCCCTGGATTTCCATTTCCGGTGGACCATAGCGATGCTAGCGCGGTGGGTTTGCTCGGTTTCTGGTATATTCCGATATTGACCCAGTAATCTACAGATACGAATCATACTTGACTGCCAAAATCGTACATTATTCCGAGGGGAAAACTCGATTTATGAGCGATTGCGGGCGGAAGAAATTGAGGTAGGTCTAGTCTGAGCCTCTTTGATTCGCCTACCATCTCAACTTCTGTTAGCCCGAGGATTATATTCGTGTATTCTCCTTGCGTAATTGGGGTAAAATGCGTGATGGGGTTTTGACTACTGAGATTGTGAGGAATGATTGCTGAACGTGTTTCTGTGGGCTAACGAGTGTTCCAGGTGTACATTCATGGTAAAATCTGCATCGTCGATGACAGACTCGCGATTATTGGAAGTGCGAACATCAATGAGCGATCTCAGCGGGGTGATCGAGATTCCGAATTAGCGGCTGTCATCCGAGATACTGATATGATTAAGGGGTAAGTCGTGGTGAACCTTGTTGATTGTTGCCCTCTTGCCGATTATCTTGGTTGCAGGACGATGGCAGGTAGTCCGTTTGAAGTGGGGCGATTTGCGCATACCCTCCGGGTTCGGCTGATGCGAGAGCATGTTGGAGTTGACGTCGATGCGTTGACCGACGAAGACCACTCATTACGTGAGGAAGAATCGTACCGTGAGAGAGGCCAGGAACTATGGGACCCGGATGGGAAGCAAGAGTCGACCCACCGTCAAGTTACGGAAGTAGTTACGCATGAGCAACCACTCCGTAATGCATTGCATACGATGGTCAATAGAGTTGGTGAAGGTACATGGTTTCTCTATTAGCGACCGCTACACCGTGCTGATCTGATTGCCAAGGTACCGATGTTGCCAAGCATGCTGTTGCTGGCTCGCCGCCAGAAGTGATTCATTCGTCCGTGCCGGATGGCGAGATACACGACTCCGGTTCAAAGGGGAAGGGATCATTACTTCAGAACAACGGTCAAGTGCCATCTGATGAAGGGAAACCCGGCGCGGCGGTCCCCATAGCTGAGACGAAACAACGTCGACTGCTGGCTCTGGAGATTAAACATCTATCCAGCACTGATCGGCTGAGTGCACGCTCGGGTCAAAAATCTGACTCTCATGCTCATACGCCATTCGATGGCTCTGCTACTGGCTGGGAGGTGGTGGATGAGGTATCCGCCGCCTACGACTCCCCACGCTCATCCTCGGATCATAGTAACGCGACCGAGGACAGGCACACACCATACAAGCGGTCCAGCCGGAGAAGACAGAGACAGCTTCGTGAAGCCAAGAGCAAGCAGACGGCTCCGGTACCACCACCAAACATCCATCCTGATGACTTCGAGGATCCGATTTTGGACGAGTTTTGGGAGGATGTCTGGGTCGCGTGTGCCGAACACAATGTCAGTTGCTCAAAATTTCCCGTCAATTTTTTGGCTGAGTGGCTTCTTTAATTTCAGACGGAGATGTACCGCAAGGTATTCCATGCGATTCCGGACGATACGGTGACCACCTGGAAGCAATACAAGGACTTTGTTGCGTATCATGAACGCTTTACGAGGACGGTGAGCTTTCTAGGTGTGGCCTTACAAGTCGAATCTCTTACCGCTGTGTCAGCCCAAGACGGGCACCTCTCCAGTATCATCGAACGAATCCGGGGAGATCAGAGCCAATGAAAGCGTTGAAGAACTCCGTGATCGAGACGCGAAGGACAGTGAATGGTCCTTACCCGCGACCAAATCACAGCACACGCACGCGAAAGATTCAGCCAAAGGGAGAAGCGTCCGAGGGTCCCATCCGTTTGACAAAGAAGAGTGGGCAGAAATGGAGACTTCGTTGAGAAACACACGCGGTCATCTAGGTAAGACAGCCGACGACCGCACTCGGTGGCTATTCTCGTCCACAGACACGTTGACATCCATTCTAGTTTTACATCCTACACATTTCCTCGAGGGCGAAGACGGTGGCGAAAACTTTTTGTTCAACGCTGACAGGTGAGCGGGCTCTGCGTGGCCTCGGTTATGTTGCTGAAACGCGTTGCATGATTCAGGCTTATGCCACTCCCGATCTATGATTGAGCTCGGCGTTGTCTTTGTTCGTACGACGACGCATGGGATATGACACGACATGACATACACCCTTGACTCTTTTTCCTTTTTAAATTTCGGGGACGCTCTAGGATGTGCATAAAGTTATCAAGCAATCATAGTTATCTTTCTCTTCATTGTCTTGTACGTTCTCGTTTTCATACTTACTCTTAAGAGTAAAATATTGCATGTTATTTTTGAGCCAAGTGTTGCGGCCGGTCGAAGCTTGAAGCTTGAGCAGCATGCACTTGAGCACACGATGATGATCTTAGGGGCCATTTTACCCGATTGAACAAGGGTATCAACGATTGCAATACTATTACTAATAAAAACAAACAGTGCGAGTGGACAGCGAAGGCACATTATTTGACAAGTAGAGTCTAATGCAGGGGATAGCAGCGCAAAGGTCCCATCATCAAAAGCCCAATGTGAGAAAAATATTCATGCATCCTTATCAACAGCGGCAAGGCGCTGTGCGAGCCTTGACAGTATCTCTTCGGCGCGAGGGTTACGAGGGAAGGATCGCCCATCTCCTTTGCTGTTGTCAGATGAGTTAGTCATGCCAAGCGATCGCGATGCCAAAAGCTCGCTGACCTAGCGCCACCATATACAACGCGGTGCATCCAACCGCGTGGTTTGTTCCACCCAAATACCTGTGCCCAGTTCTTCCGCCATCCAACATCATATAGCTTTACTGAACGACAGGTCTCTTGTACAAGTCTTCTTTGCTTGTATGAGAGCTCATGTTCCATAGGGGGATCCGAGAGACGCAGTGATACGGGCAATGGTGGCAAATATCGAAGGAGCAGGAATGGCGAGAGACTCTCCAATGTCGTTTGGTTTGTGCTGTTCGTATTCAAGATAAACCGCGGATTTGTTGAAAAGAGTAGACACCTACGAAATGAGGTACATGTGATATACCATGAAGGAACCAACGACGAGAGCAAAGACAAAGCCAGCAGCAGTCAAGAGAAGTTCGTGAACAGGCGTAGCATCATCCTCATTCAAAAGTCAGTATGTTTCGATGTGGCAAGCCTGCGGCTCATGCTCACCGGCACGGAGATCGGGTTGTGGAGTGACCACCAGAATGCTTGCGCAGAGACGATACAGATGTAAGTTGAGAGGAAGGTAATGCAGGATATGAAGTGGAAGAAGGCGGGGTAAGTTCTATGACCCTATAAGAAGAGTGAACAGCATATTTTTATTTGACGTCGATCTAGACGCACCACACACTTGCTTCCAAGCCACGGGCAGTGATGATCTAATCGATCAGTGTGCGTTATCGTTCAAAAGACATCCTTCACCTACCCATTTTCAACACACAACGACCACAGACATTGCAATGGTGTGTACGCTCCGGCTTTGGTCCCCAGCACTCACGACACCATTTGAGAGGGGTCAACTCGTCGTCAAAGTCCGGAGTAGCCATGAGAGCTTCCCGCAACCCCAGATCGTCGCGACCATTTTCGTTTTCTTCCTCGTCAGCACCTTTGGGGAGTGAAACCGGCCCGGGGTCGCGAACAACGCAAACAATGAGCGAGCAAAATGCAAGGAATGTGAGGGTGTAGGAGACAAGCAAATGGACGAGAAAAGCAGAGGTGGAACGCAGGGTGCAGAGATAATGATTGACCAGTACGAGTAGCCAAGACGGGTGTGGAGCTATCAGTAAAACGAGCAATGCTGCCCAAGTGAACCGCGTTGAGAATCATTTGACGGAACGAGGCAGAGCATTGCCGCTTACTACAGAGAGGAAAGTAGTGACACCATCTTTTTGGTGGTTCGTCTGGATCGTCATTCACGCTGAGGTCTCGTCTCTTGGATGTGGAGAAATCGAAGGAGAGTAATGGCATTGGGTATCGTGGCGGAGCCTACGCCGGGCCACGGGTCAATTAGTGTACGGGGACTGGGAGAGCGATGGTGAGGAGACCGGAGACACAGGACGGTGAGAGCCAGAACCAAACACGTCGAGTCACTACCATAATCGTTCAACTTCTGGTCTCGCGCGGCGGCAACCTTATGTAGTCGCCGTGTAATGTGTCAATCCGACCCACGTCCAAGAAAAAGGGGGTACTCGCTTTCGAGACTACAATGGCTCTTACGAAGTTATGATCCTGACAGGGTGTTACTGGATGCCTCGATTGTCATCCTCATGGCTTCATATATCTCCGGGACCGCTTCAACCGGTAACTTGGCCTGCTGTCTAGTTACGTATTCTGAAACACATTCATCGATGGATGTCGGCGATCGGACTTGATAACCATGCCCAGTGTTCACTATTCGTTTGCAGACGGTCTTCCCCATTGGATCCCCCTAGTCACAGAGAATAACCGATGGATTGCAGGTATAGTAGTACCATTCCATGGATTTCTCAGCCTCGCAGACGTCATGCTTTCAGTCACTCTTAAAATTTACCTGATCGCGTTGCACACCTCCCTAGCGGGCATGCTATGGGGGCTCGACACTGGTGAGTTTCAGTGGTATTTATCGGTGTGGTTCTTTGACGATTCTGGTCGAAAGGTTCCATCGGCCCTCTGACGCAAATGATACAGTTCAGCGGCTCCATAGGGCACATCTCATCCGGTCAACTGGGGATTTATGTCGCATCTATCCTGCTTTCAGCCTCTATTTCCTCTTTATGCAGCGGTCATGTTGCAGATGTCATTTCCCGCAAGTATGGCATTCTCACTGGCGGACTGATAGTCGCCATCGGGACCATTATATCTGCCTCCGCAAATAATTTCCCTGCGTTGCTTTGTGCTCGTCTAATAACAGGCATTGGGCAAGGCCAATCCATCTCAGTGGTGACCATCTACCTATGCGAGATCGCCCCCCAGAATATTCGTGGTACCGTGGCAACTATGCTTCAGCTGCTCATCACGATAGGCATTGCCGCTGGCTACTTCATAGCGTACGGATCATCGAGACTGGATAGTAGCCTAGCTTGGCGCGTTCCATTTATCGTCGAAGCCTGTGTAGCTGTCATGCTATCAGTTGGAATGGCTTTCGTGCCATTTTCTCCTCGCTGGCTGGTCCAGCGTGGCCGATTTCAAGAGGCTCGTCAAGTCTTGTCAAGTCTCCGTCTAACCGAAAATGTAGATGAAGAGTTGTTCGCTATCAGAGGGTCCCTGGAAGAGGAAGGAGCGCAACGGGCCGCATTCTCCGAGGTCTTCTCGAAACGGTACATCAGAAGGACTTTGCTCGGAATGTTCCTGATGGCATTTCAAATGCTCTGCGGGGTGCATGTTTATTCTTGCCTTGTTCATGTCTTCATTCACACTAATATGTCTTTTGGTTGGACCAGATCGATGCTGTGCTATACTATGCTCCCATCCTCTTCACACAAGCTGGCTTCTCGTCACAACGTGCATCATTCCTTGCCTCTGGAGTCTCGGGAATTATAAACCTAGTGTTCACCATTCCGGCTCAGCTTTGTGTGGATAGGTGGGGCCGGAAGTTTCCCTTGATAGGGGGAGGAATTGCCATGGCTGGTTGTTTTTTGGTAATTGGGAGCATATATGCAACGCATGGTGGTAAGGTGAACGGAGAGATCCACCTCGACCGTAAACCCTTTCAGTGGGCTGTTATCATCCTAATCTACACATTCGTTGCCAATTTCGCGTGGTCATGGGCCGTGGTGAGTTCCTATGATTTGTTCTAATGCACGAGGCTGGACTTCTTCTTCATCAAGGTTATTAAAATATATGCATGCGAGATAGTGCCTACACGCCTGCGAGCGAAGGCATGTGCACTTCAGCAAGTAGGTTGTCGTCTCTCTTCCTCAATAGGAAGTTATTTATATGCGCATCGAAGCTCGGTAATTGGGCCGTTAACTTCACAGTGGCCTTGACTGCCCCTACCTTCCTCCGCACATCTCCGAGTGGACCATATTTCTTATTTGGTGCAGCAACATCCTTCACTACGTTGGTATGTTACTTCTTCACGCCTGAAACCAAGGGCAAGAGTTTGGAGGAGATTACGGTTCTTTTTGAAATGGAAAGCAGTGCCTTACACCCTTTGTCGACCGCGTAATGTATCGTTGGTTGGCAATTTTACTCTAGATCTAATGGCCACGTCCCACTCTCAAAGTGTCCGATGGCATTTCATGTTCCTGACAGATAACGCGGCGATCTCCCAAGCTTTTCAGTTGCTCCTGATAGTCGAATTCGTCCGGCCCCCGATCCTTACTGTAATATACCCTTTCGTCGCTAGTTCTGAGTCACGAGTGCTGGCCTCGTGTCACGACAAGTATGTAATGTGGCGACTATCACCAACACCCCATCATGTTCTGCCCAGAAAATCTATCCTTCCTTGCCGCGATACGGCAAAGTGCATGCACAAGATGGCAGTCTGACTGCTTCTTATTCCAGGTAACAAGACGCACAATTCACTCAGGGTGGAGCGAATGTGACAAATTTGAGGTCGGCGTCTGTCTCACCAATATTGTCAGCTCGTGGAGCCGGGAATTAACCAATACATGAGGACGTCAGGTATAAACGCTGGACGGTGAATGCTTCCTTTTGCCAGTCACCCCCACCGACCTCAGAACCAGAGGTATTCAAATCAAAGGATCCCGCCCCATCCACTTGTGACCTTTGTTTTTTTTATAAAGCCTAGTGTGTATCTGTCCTCTTTGACACGGCGCGTAGTTACTGACCTGAAGTCACTGCCTGATCTGTTGTGCGTACAGGCACTCCATCTGTATCACCACCCATACCATCCACCGACTCTAAACATGATGACCAGAGTTCTCCCTGCTTCCAACCCATCCGCCGCTCTCCAGCGCACTCGGGCAAGGCAAGTCGGCTTCGAGACCGCCGTCACGGCAGTCGTCTTTGCACACAAGCTCAAGGCCGCCGTCGCGCGGTCTCACATGAAATCGGCCACGCCCGTCGGACGTTCACGTGCCCAGTCGGTGTCCGCTACCGCTGCTGGGGAGCAGTGAGTGCAGACGTTCTCCCAGGATTAATTCCTGTGATGTATGTCGAGGGGGTTTTCGGAGAGGTGTCGATTCAAAAGAAAGATGTGGAGATTGGCGCCGCTGAGCGGGCCGGCGTTTCTTGATCATGTATAAGTACTAAGTACCATGATTCATTTGTATGTTACGGGACTTTCGGCAGTCGTACATTCATCTTCACAAACCTTATGTCTTTCCTGAGCTTTCTGAGTGAGCTAGGAATATTGCTATGTAAACGAGCGAGCGAGCGGCGCGCCATCGCGAGCATTGAATAGGATCTAGTAGTCGATTACGTACAGTCTAGAAGGAGCCTCGTTCAGACATTCCACTCCTGTCTCAACTAAAGTTTACGAGCCAGGGATTTTGCGAGGAAACGAAAGGGATAGATTACAAAGGCATTGCCGAGAACAACTTTGGTGACGTGAAACGTCGGGACTGTGATTTTTTACTGTTTGTACAACCTTACTTCAGAGTACAGATACTTCATGACGATTCCTTTCAAGCCGCTTTTTCCTCATAGACTTAAGAGAGGTCAGGAACAATTGCACGAGCGGGAGGTTGTTTCTCGAGGTAAGCAGCGGCCTGCATCAAAAAGTTGAACCTACTGCCGTCGCCCTGCACGAAAACATGTCAGGAGATAGAAAACGAAAACTGACAATCATCACGGCCGGGAAGCCGGGGTCGAATGGAATGATGCTCTCCAAGTACCCGATATGCTCGGGGGTAAGAGCGATCCCCAGCGCCTCGAGGTTAGCCTCCAACTGTTCTATCTTGCGCCCCCCAATGATGGGGAACACATATGGCGCCTTTTGCATGACATACGCGATTGCCACGGCAGTCAGATGTTTGGCACCGACTTCTTTCGCAACCTTGTCCAATGCTGCGCTAATAGCTCTTTCGTTCTCGTTTCGCTTCCATTCCGGGTGGAAAGTTGTACGACCATTCTCCCCTGACCGTTCACGCCGTTCTTCCTCCTCGTCGCTACGCAGCTTTCCGCCTGCTAGTACACCCCACGGAGCCAAGGCCATGCCTGTGCAAGTCGGTAAGTAATTATGCAGTGCTAATTATTACCGTGTCAGACATACCATGAGCCTTGCACATCGGGATGATGTCCCGTTCGAAAGAGCGTTCAAGGACATTCCATTGCCCTTGATAGATCACGAACGGCGTCTTGCCGTGGTCACGAGCGTACTGATTTGCCTGCGACACGACCCATGCAGGGGTGTCAGAAATACCCTGGAAAGTTGGATGATTTAGAAATGTAGAAATGTTAAGGATGTCGGCGGTACGTACCAGATACAGGACCTTTCCTTGCTGAACGAGTATGTGGAGACCGTTCATTACTTCTTCAATAGAAGTCTCCCAGTCCCACCAGTGAACATAGAGTATGTCAATGTAGGTCGTTCTTAGCTTCTTCAAGCTGGCTTCTACGCTGATGTGCATCGACTTGACATTGTTTCCCGTGTAATGGATCTTTTGCTTGATCCCCGTCTCCGCACGTACGAAATTCGTTGTGTACTTGTCGATAGGGTGAGGACGGCACCAACAAAGCAATGAGATTACTGACCTTGGTTGCAATGACGAGCTGGTCTCTGATGCCACGTTGCTCAGCCCATTCACCAATGAACTCCTCTGAGCGCTGATCTTGGCTACAAAGAAACTGTAAGCATGACTGACATACTTAATCTTTGTGAGACGCTTACTAGTTGTTGGCAGTGTCGATAAAGTTCCCGCCTGCTTCGTAGAATGCATCGAGCAATTTAAACGAAGACTCCTTGTTCATGCTCCCCATGCCGATCTCGTCCCATTTATCCCCGATACTCATGGCACCGAGCTGTAAGGGAGAGACATGGATCGAGGCATGAGGAGACAGTGCGCGGTATCGTGCAAGACGAGAGCTGGGCTTTGGAACTGGTGTCAACAACGCTGACATTGTGCAGTCGCTTTTCAGAAGAAGAGGATGAGAGATGATGGATGTGCAAAGAGCGAGTTGGGCAAAGAGCACCAGGAGCCTTCAATATTTATACCAGCTGGTCGACCTGTATCTTGTCATCACCATTTGCATATCACTAGAGGACGCGTCATGCATTTAATGGCAAAGAAGGACCGTCGTACGTCCACTGTGTCCCGAGCTGACCGATCAAGATAAGCCCACTCAATAGCCCCTAAAATTACGTAGGATCACTTGACTAGTATAGCCCTTGTGAGACCGAACTTAGGGGCGCGGAAATGTAGAACTTGCGGCTGGAAATCAGTTATTCGATCACACCCCGTCATGAAATTCCGAGCCAACGGAACTCGAGCTGCCATTGGCATCCAGTGGACGATGATGGGAATGTCCAGACGAGCACATCTTTTGTCGGCGGTCTGCTTGCAATTGACGTTCACTGAGTAATAATTTGAGTCTGACTGATTACCCAGCAATAATTCTTGCTTCGATGCGAAGCCCGCCGGCTCGTGGTGCACTATTGATCGGAAGTTGCCGTTCTATTAGCCGGGTCATCGGGCTGGGCAAATTTCCTTCGGCCTGTCCGTGTTACAGACCACTTAAGGTCTTTGGTCTACGCTGCTGCGGACGGCAAGGGGAGTCGTTGCTACGATAGGAACTACGTGGTCTGATGTGCTATGTAGGTAAAGGTGAAGACGGTGGGCCAAAGCGTGTAGCGCTTGCCGGCCCCGGACGGCAGGCTACGCGATCTGTGGCAAGGTGTGAGCTGCGAGGGTGGGTGGGTCCACCTCACAGGGAGCTCGCCGGGCGAATGGCGCTAGCGCGCCCGGAACCCCAGGGATTCGGACTAAGAGGG
>JBBPLJ010000173.1:10788-23909 GCA_038089715.1 Veloporphyrellus conicus
GCCATTTTTTTTCGGTTGATCTGAAATCTGCCGCGTTCGGATATTTTGAAACCTTGTGCTATTCTCAGGGACTTATATACTCACTTGCCTTTGCCCCAACAGTGCTTCCGAATTATTAGCCCTCCATCTTGAGCGCCACCCATCTTCTCCTCCTCTGTCCATGGCCACTGTACACGGTCCAGTTGCTGTCTGCCATTCCTCGCCATTCAGGTCGGCCCACAACGCATCTCATCCCCGCGTCACTTACCCTCAGCCTCCGGTGAGCCCCTCCTAACCCCCACCCAAGTGTCCTACTCATTCGGCTGCTCAGGCACCGTCTACCAAACCACCTTCGACACAGCCCACCTCTAGTAGGCAGGATCCATTCTACGGCCACGAGCAGAGTTCCAAGTTATGCGCCCGGTTCATTACCCATCTTTTTGCCTGTCCCGAGTACCCCCCCTCCTCATCCAATTCCACAGTCAAGCTGCCCCACTTCATTGCGTATGCTCTGCACAGGACAAAGCTCCATCCATCTGTCACCTTCGCCGCGCTTGTGCTCTTGCAGCGACTCAAGTCCCGTTTTCCGACTGCTCGGGGATCGTCGGGCCACAGATTGTTTATCTCCGCTTTTATGCTCGCGTCAAAGGTCATCTGCGACGACACGTATTCCAACAAGTCGTGGTCCATTGTCGCGCAGGGCATGTTCCAGCTCCGGGAGATCAACCAGATGGAACGAGAAATGTGCCAGTACCTCGAGTGGGAGTTAAATGTGGACCCCATCACGCTCAGGGACTTCGAAGAAATGATACGCAAGGACTTTGTCGGGCCTGGTCCTTACCCCACGTATATTCTGCCGTCGATGAAGAAGTCGACGCCCCCACCGACGACCAACCCATTCGCGGCGGCGTCGAGTACGAGCCCATCACCATCGTACGGACAACGACATCCATCCCCACCCAAGCCGGTCTTCCCTCCCCCCTCGAATCCGGCCCCATATATGACTCCCCCTACGACACCCGATACGCCATCACCGTCTTACTCACCGTCGACATCCCCAGCATCGTCGGCGTCGCCGCCTACCCCTCCCGGCATCGAGGACCATACCGCAAAGATCGTGTCCGCCTCTTCATCACCAGGTCTCGCAAGGGCAGAGGCCATCCCTGTAATTCATTCAAAAAGCAAGATGTTCGCCTTCGCTTCGCCGTCGGTGTGGTAACGCATTCCTATTGTAGTCTCTGTTATTCACCTAGAGCGATCGTCTTGAAGACGAGTCGTAATGTATACTCGCCACTCTCGCAGTTATCCCAAGTCGCCTTCCGACTATTTAAGGACCTATCTATACCCAGCCCTGCTTGTGCCTTGGGGTGGGCGACATGGAGTAGCCGTTGGCGGACGGACCTCTTTTGCTTCATCTCGCATTGGGCATCGCTGCATACTCATGTTGTGTCAATAGCTGCATACATAACCTCTTTCTACCTTTTCTTTCGTAGGCATGTGTACATCATAAAGAACCACTTTTGCTGAATACAAACAACAACGAAAGCAGAGATCGGTGTGAATCGTGTGCTCCCCAACGAACTGGTGAAACACAGGAGCGCGGTTATCAAGTGCGGGGCGTAAATGCGTCGCTTGTCCCAGCGCAAGGCAGCCCGTACCGGCGGTGGGATCAACGGCAAAGGGGTGATTTAGATCCTACGCCCCGTTTGGCCACATCTCTGAGGTAACGCTCACACAGCCCTGGGGCACTGATAACGGTAGACAGGGCTCTCCATGACATTGTCGGGCCAGGCTACAGCAACTGATCGCTTTCGCCTTGCGCTTACTGGGCACACAAGCAGGACAATGCCACTGCTCGTGCGGGGGAGAATAAGCATTTGGCTACGTATGGAGGGCGCATACTGCGTGCTCTGGTTCGCATCATCTTGTGGCGCCACCTCGGGAGTTGCCAGCAGCACTATCAGACGCTTCTGTTGGAACTTGCCTCATTCGGACGATCCTTTATCTCATCACCATTCCTCTGGGACCACACCTTCCTTTCTCGGGAAGACGCGTGTGCATGCCACAACCTGCTAAAAACGAGGGGGAAAAAGAAAAATGGACATGCCAGGGTTGGCGACATAGACTCTCGTTGGGGCGGGCATAACAGGTCCGAGCCGTTGGATGGAGTTATCAGCGTCGAGGGTCATCGTATTCGTGGCGGTTGCGATAGCGAGGCTTCTCTGGCGGGCTTCTAACGTTTACTAGCTGCCTCACCGCAACCTGCCTAGCTATCCTTCTTGCAGTTCCGGTCGAGGCACAAAATGCCGTGGTAGTAGCAATGATAGCCACAGGACGCAAAAAGGGCGACAAAGTGCCATCCACAGCCATGTGGGAGGAGCCAACAACACGCGGCTCTCGCGCGAGATTTGAAAAACAGAAAGGCCGTGACTAAAGCGGATGGGTTGTTTCGGTGGCCACCTCGCATGCGCACGAGACGAACGTTGTTGGCAGGCATCTTTGCACAGAAACCCGCGCTCCAAATCACGATGGAACCTACAGCATGGCTAGTACATGGCTTGTTCTACATCATGCTGGCGTTCGGCGTCAATCTCTATCCACGCGCGGCCGACCACAGCAAAGGCGTCGTCCGTGATCTCGCTGATGGCAAAGGTTAAACGCGCCTGCAGACCCCTGACGTCAACCATCGCTTCTCTAGCTACCCCTTTCCAGCTCGACCAGGGAGTAGACATGCAGCAAGTTGCCTCATGTCGCCGCGGTGACGATAATCTCATGCTTAAAGGTGACTCATAATCATAGCACCTATTCTGTTCATTATCGTCCCCGAGGAACCTTGCTGTTCTTGCAGCCCGGAACTAAACCTTGTATCTGCAGAAGGGCAAATGGACTCGCACGAGGCACTGTGGCGAACAATGGATCCCATGCATTGTATCGGAGGCTTACGAACGGTCCACATTCTCCGCGTTCCGTCAGGATGCCCACGGTTCGTAAGGACTCTCGTTTTTTGCTTCCGTTCGATTCGTGATGTGAAAACCACTTCTCCTCGGTTTACCCACAGCACGTTCGACTCATTGCTCAGCAAAACGAGCACAAAATGCAAATTTAGTCCGTGCTATGTAAAAAAAAGAAGTACCCCTCTCGCAGCTAGGCTCCCATCCAGTGTTTTGATCTAGAAGCTGTGTGTTTTTGTGATCTCCATGGCCATCTCCTGGGAGGAAGGGATGAACCGCTCAATCAGCATCACAGCGTCGGCATCATGCGACGGTCGTTGTTGGCGGTTATCGGGCCTTTTCTATATTTCTAGCACCGGATGGATATGAAGAACCTCGACCGTTCATGTTCTGATGCAATCGTTGTTCGGTTTTTTTGGCTTTTGTTGCGCAATGGTTTTGATGGTTAACATGGATACGTCCTTCGCGACGATCGACACATCCTGTGAGGGATGACGTGGCGCGCCCACTGTAGATCACTTCTTCTCCCCAAAACGCGTGTGCGCCGAACAGTCTCATCGCACAGCAATCCAAAAACAGCTTCCCGCCCGCACAGCTATCGCTCGACGCGTCGTACGATTTCATTTCCACGTATCGCCTTTTTTGCGAGTTATGTTTGGGGTGATGGCGGCCGTGTTGAGGGCTTCTGTCAGTAGAAGATGGACTCGATAGGTGGGTTCCAGATAAGTTTTACCTTTGGGTCTCGACTCTTGCCGATCGTGCGCGAAACAACTGCCAGCATTTCTCAGTATCGTATGCATAGATCGTAGAATTGAAGCTTTTCCCGCAGGCTTGCGCCCTCGATCGACTTTCAAACATCCATTTCCACTCGAAACGCCAAGAAGGTTGAATGAGCAGTGTCTACGTGGAACGTATCTCACGAACTACAGAATTCCACGCCTCACACCGATGCCCGCCAAGCTCTAGCCCTACACTTTGTCACCTCAATCTCTCCAATGAGCACCAGCACTGCCGGGCGCAGCCCGGTGACCGATTCAGTGTCCAAAGCACCACAGTCGAGCTGTGTGCTCCACATCCATATTCATAGTCACTCCACTTGGCGTTCGTCCTTGACCCGATCGCATCGCAAACGGGGGTCGCCCAGTTGTCACAATGAAATCAGATTCATGGCGCCGTCGATGGCTTCCTCACTTGCGCTCACCCGGTGTGATCGAAATCACACGCACGATGCCAATGCCCATGCCCAAGGATGCATAGACGCTCCACTAGGCGTCCATCCTTGACCCGATCGCACCGCAGGTGGGAGCTTCCTAGCGTCAGTATGAAATCAGTGGCAAATCACGAGGGCATCGTCGTTGGCTCCCCCCCTCTCACCCGTTGGAGCCAACCTGTGACCGCAGTCGTGCTTGAATGCCCATGCCCAAAGACGCGGATGAGGCTGATCCCTGATTCCTGATCCACTTTTGCGGCTCCCGAGTTCCTCCTTCCTTGATGGGCATGGGCCGACTTTGGGTACTAGCACATACAACGTTCCGATGTGCTACAACCTCGACTGGGCTTGGTGCTTTGGGCTTTGGGCTATCGACTATCTAGTATCTATCGAACCGATCCTGCAACTCCGCGTTCATGTCTTCTCCGCTTTTTTTTCCTTTGCCATCACACACGTTCGTCCTTTTTTTTTGTTATTATTTTCGGGCGAGTCTTCTGTCTCGCTCTCACTCCTTTGTCGTCATCTATCAAATAGTACCCAGCACTTAGAAATTAGAATGGGGTGGCCAGGGAGCGGTACCCTCGGAGATGTCGTCGGATCACGGGCTCGTCTACGTACTCGAGTTCGTTCCCCGAGGCTCATCTATAAATTCTGTGTTGGCCCGTGCACCAAGGACGGCATCGGTACGTCTGTCTCGGTAAGTTCATTAGCCACTATTCTAGTCGTCTACCTTTTCAAGGCAAGCCACATCCGTAATATGTAGTTGGAGCCCCGTTGACATGCTTTGTATTAATGTGTATATATGTATATATATCCTTTGGGTGAGAGGTGGGTGTTGAACGTTTCTTTCCAACTTGGTGTACCTTTGACCTCGTCCTTGCATGGTCGTTATTTGCTAGTGATGGCGGGTCACCAGACTCGTTATCTGCGTTCCGTCGATGTCTTCGACTGATAATCTCATCATATCATACCGGCAATATTTGCCCCGCACTATGATAATGTCCAAGTGGCACTGATTCGATTAGATAAGTATCTTGGGGCCAGACGTCTCAGATCGGTGTAGCAGTGGTGCAGTGGCGTCGTTACCAATGCTTGCACATCTTGCGCCCCGGCTCACATCGCGATAGATAATCATAATCATAACCATAATCTATTGTGAGGTACAGTCTGAGCCTAGTTCATGATAAGCTACATCTGTCAATTGTCACCCTCACAGTCAGGGGTGACAGAGATCATGAGACCGAGGAACTGTCCACTGATTTTCCCTCTTCATCAAAGCTCTTGTAAAATACCCAGGCATCAACGTACTCTTCCCCGGGTCCGTCGGTCCGTCGAAGTCTTCCTGCCCTGGGGATCCGACCTGCCTTGATAAAACCCAGTTTTTCCCAAAGCCTATCGCGATTACATGCATCAAGTCTCGCCAAGAGTAGAGGAGAGAGAGACGCATGCAACTCACCGAATGCTCGCCACGTTGTTCACATACACCAGATTAAACACGCTCGCCTGGTATCCCAAACGTGGTCCATAATACAAGTACGACCGCGCGAGGATACGCCCATAGCCCCCGCTTCGGTGCGAGGATGGGACAACGAACCCTGCGTTGCAAATCTAGACGGAAAACGCGCGAAATGAAGCCCGGCGGTCAGCATTCCGATCAAAGAGGATAAAAACGAGCATTCCGAATGGAAGGCACGCCCACAGCGCTAGGGTCGTGGGCTTGGGAGATTGAAAAGCAGCGAAAAAAGAGAGCTACACGACCCGTTGCGATAAGTGAGCCTGACGATCCCTCTTGTAGCATGGCACTCGTTTTGGAAGCTAAAAGAGGGACAGGGGGAACGACTTACGTGCGAAGAACGCCCTGGGTAGTTTGGCTTCACCTAGAAGGTGTAAAACAAAAAGCCCGTAGTGGAAGGGCCGTCGTGGATCAGTGGATATTGTTCAACATGAATCATTTACGCCCCTGGCACACGCAGAACAGAGCCAGGGCGCAAACTTTAAGGCAAAAGACGAACATGACGAACAACATACATAGTAAAATCCGACCAGACAGGTGTCCCAGGGTCGACCCGCCCGCGCAGCTTCGAGATCGACCTCGACCTCCCTCGCCGCCGGCTCGCTGTCAGGGAACGGGTCGGGTGCAATCCCATCCTCACCCCTGTTACCGACGATGGCGATCACCACGTCCGCAGCGAAAAAGTAGCCTCTGAACGCGTCCGCGTCTCGCAAGTCTTCTTGAGGATACGTGAGCCCCTTGTCGACCTCGTCCGCAAAGACGGCGTGGAGATAGTCAAACAAGCCTGGGTGTCTGCCTGGGTCGGCAATGGTGGAGGCATCGATGTGGAAGAGGGTGACAGTCGCCTTTGGGTTACGTGGATGGAGCCATGCCGTAGCAGGGAGATAGGAAGACCTCGCTGAACGAGTCAGGGCGCCGTAAGCAGACATGGCAGATTTGAGTTCAAATTAACGCAATCGTATGCGGCGGCGACAGAGCGATGCGGGGGAAATAAGAAGTATTTATCTGATCAGACGCGAGTCCGATATCATGCATCGAACGTCCCCGAATATATTCTTGTGACTCGGCACTGATCAGCGTGTGTACTCAATACAATACACCCTGGATCAATGTATTATTCGCACCGAGTCTGGAACATGGCACAGGTCCGATGAAATCCGACCCCCCGTCTTCTCCCCTTCAATGAGGACGCAATGCGGGCCCCCTTAGAATTGACTCGTGCTTAGCAGCTTTCGTTCAGGGTCTAGTTCGACCACTAAACCTTGGCCATGCCATGGCGGCGGGCGCCCCCCATCTTCGTCCGCCGTCCCTCTCTGGACCCCGTCTCCAAACAAGACATACCCGGGTATGTAGCGATCCACGAACCTGTCCGAGAGCACTAGTGAGCGAGCAAGTACCTGAGCCACACCGGAGAGACACTCGCGTTTTCACTTGAACATCCGTCATGCCTCTGCCCCCATTCTTGGCCTTCATGTCATGCTCTTGTTGCAGCCGCCATTGGTAAACAATCGCGAACGGCGATATGGCCGGAGGCCCCCTGATCTAGCGATGCCAGATAACCATTGACATTGACATGCAGCACAGCACAGGGACACACAACATACCTGGACAAAAGCATCAAACGCTGTCCACCACTCGACGTACGCCGCCAACAGGTCATTGACCACGAGCACGTCCTCTAGCGAGACGAACGTCCGCATATCAAAGTCGTCTAGCCCAAGTACTGGCTGGGACCAGCGCGTCTCAACCACCTTCCTCTGCACGGGGTAGAACCCGACACACCACCCCTCCAGCACGACGACGTCGAGCGGCCCACGCACCACTTGCGTCTCGGTAGTGCGATCGCCCTCGCCGTCGAACAAGCTCTTGTCGAACACCGGCAACGCCACCTCCTTTCCATCGTTGATCGCCTTGAGCGCTTTCAAGATCTGAGTCCCAAGCTCGATATCATGCGTCCCTGGCTGCCCACGCCCATGCAACAGTCTGTTTTGTGGATACGTTTCGGCGAGAGTTCTCAGTCTCGCGTGTGGTAAATAGAGATCGTCAATCGAGAGCACAGCGACCGATAGCGAGTGGGGTGGTTCTGCAAGCAGCGAGCGAATATGAGATGCAAGAAAGGTCTTACCACTCCCTTGTGGTCCTTGGATACCAACAAACAAGGGCGGACGACTGGACCGGACAGAGTACCGAATTCGATGGGTTTTCAGGCAGTTCAAGACATGGTCTGCCATCGCATATACCTTGAGCGAGTACGAATTGATCGTCGCCATTGCTGAGGACGGATCAAGCAGATCGATAGTACTGCTATACATAAGTCACGTGGTAATGTCCGTGTAATCCAACCCCAAGAAATCTATCAGAAGCATTATAATTGCGTGTAAATCCATACCAGTACCACAGTCACATCTACCATCATCACACATAGACCATGAAGTCCGTGGGTGGATAGAAGGGAAAAGGAGACGTTCATAGTGTATGCGTACACGGAGCGAGCCTACTTGCTCCCACCGTAACGTGCCTTGCGACCGATATCGAAGGGTATGTACTTATACTTAATCATATGTCTGCAGAGAGTTTTAATGCAAGAATAGGTGTGAATTGTGAGTAAATCAACATACTGTATTTGACGTCGCATGGTCAACGCGAACAATACACAGAAATAGACCACCAAGATCGGCCAGTAGACGGGTACGTCAAACACATCCGAGGTGGTGCAGAAGAGCGAGACGATGACTGCCCGAGTGGAGCTGAGCCTAAAAAATGCTGTGTTAGTCTATTGCAAAATACTGCGGAGCTGATAGACAATACCAAAACTGCCATTCAGGCAACCGCCTCACAAAAGGCCTGAATTCGTCGTCTCGCTGCGAGGGAAGCGAGGGACCATCGTCCGTGGCACCCTCTTCAATTTCGTCTGCGAGCAAATCGTCTTGAAGCGAAGGGTCGAACCTGGGTTGTAGGAACGCCAGCAGCAGGTTTAGGAGGTAGATAGCAAGGCCGTCTGCAGAACGGTCAATAGGGCTGCAATGAGACAGCGATGAAAAAACATACAGCACACTGTTTTCAAGGTTCAGGCCACATATTAGTTGGCGTCTCCCGCACACAGCAAACGTGTCACGAACCAATGTACCACTGAAGGGCAAGTAAGCTCTCTGCACACACGATAAAGGCCAACGCTGACTTACCCCTTGGGACAAGACGATCCGAAGCATGAAGAGGCCAAGCAGACCCAGCGTCGCCAGCCAGCGTCGAAGGACGTGTGGCGTCCACCGGTCGAGCGCTTGTTGGTATTGGCGTTGAGCTTTCGAAATCGACGCCTGGATTGTCTGGATCGGCGTGGACGCCATATCGTCGGAGGATGTCATCATGAGCCGTGACACGAAAATGGGAGAGGAATGAGTCGCGCTTTTTGTTACGCTGTTGTTTTTTTGTTGTTGGTTTCCCGTCGACTGGTAGTCCAGTTGGGGCCCTCGGTTCAAGCGGAGATAGGCGGTGTTTCAAACATTCCTCACCGTTAGCTTCCAGCACTGCGTCATCCCGAGCATACCTCCGTTAAATAGAGAGAACGGTGGTGACCAAAGGTCTTCTATGAAGTTTACATTGATCGGTTCCTTATCCAACGCTTATTCTGACAGTATGTAACGTCGCTACCAGAAAGAGTGATCGACCTGATCCACTCGGACGTCAACTCGTTGTCACGGATTCAAGCATATCGCACTATTAGATGGTTCCTCAGTGAGCCTGCTCCTGACACGACATTCATTGATGCATCAGGCAGCAGTACTCTACAGTTATAGTGACTATTTTATAGAGATGCTCCTTTGTTCCAGCGACTTGTCTTTTGTCAACGTCACGTGTAACAATCCACTAAAACCCACTGGAGCGTCAGCATGTAAGCGCTACGTCACATCAGCGGATAAGACTTACTCGTTATGTCCAGCACATCTTTGTATTATGCATCTACAAGTGGATCAGGCTTACAGTCAAAGTACGTCCTGGTCGTTGCACGTGGTTGATACATCTAGCGATGTCGGTCCAATCGTCACTAACCCGACTTGATAATCTCTCTTCTGGCACATAGATCGGATGAGCAAAGGGCGTATTTGCGTGCGTTATGCTGATATGCTGCATCTCGCCGTCGTGTAGCTCGTGACGAATCTCACTCCTTTTAGTCGTCCTGGCAAGGTATCCTTGTCAGCATCGGAACAAGTGAACATTAGTCTTGTCCCCGGATTGTCCTGAAGTCCACCATCCTGTCCGGTCTTCGAACGTGGTCGAGGCTTCGGCTTCGACGATGGTAATGGTCCCCTGACGTTATTCCTGGGTGTTTAAGCTCGGGCACCATCGGGGCGATCTGGATTGTGAGTGCAGGCTGATTATCGCATATCCTTGACGTCCTAACGGCTCTAATGCCCGCCTTTCAGGGGGGTCAACGACTTGATCACACCAAGCTTACCAGGTATTCCCTTCCAAGTGCAACATGACGACGGACCATTGGCACACGGGAAACCATTATCTCACATTTGCCATGGGATTCTTCGGTTGTCCAACGTTTTGTCGCCATCTTATATTTGTGCACCGTTGCTGCATGACTTGCACAACCTAGCTTCTTACCTGATGTCAAGGGTGCGCGTCGCCTACGAAGCGGGCCATCGTATAGACTCGAGCTGTCTTTTCGGCATTGGTGGATGTGGGTCTCTTGAATCCAAACGCCAAAATAATAATACTGGCATTCGCTTTAATCCAAACAAAACCATTGTATGATAACGAGGGCACCATTCACAAGCAAAGCGTCTCCGTCGATTAAATAGCTTGACTATCGGCCACTGTGCAAATCTCTGTTGGGCGCGTACCGTGTATCATTTGGACACACTGTCTTCGTTAATTAATTACACGACTGTGCGCTCAGGCATCGTGCCTGGGATAGTATTATCATTGCCGGGTACCCCCACTTGCGCACTCAATGACGAGAGATTGTCAAATTCAAAAGAACTTCAAAAAGTAGTTCCAATACGATCGTCCCACAGAACCCCACAGACTGAAAGTAATTTGCTAATTTGAATAACACAATTCTCAACCGGTGCTAGCAGGTGTTTCTCAGGTTGCAAACAAGCGCAATACAATACATGCAGTGAATTATTACATGTCGCCTAATATTACCCCGCGTTATGCGGCACTCGTGGTCGTTGTCTGGGGCAGGGGCATATCAATGGAAAAGGCGGAAAATACTTGACCATCGCGTCGTACATACATCCTTGCGGTACTGTACAATGTCGCGTGAAATCTGTACGCGCGTGGTTATACGATATATATCATCCGTATCAGCAACACGAAGACTTACCTCGTACCATTCCTTGACTTCGTTTCTAGAGTCCGGTTGCCGCCCGAATCCTTCAATACAGCGACAAGTAATTGCGCTGCCTCTAGATACCACAGCACACATAAGGCTCCACACTGCTGTTGATACCCTAGACTCGTCTGAATCATTTCTCCACCCAAACATATTGAAATAGAATGAAATGAGAACGTCTAACATGATACACAAAATTTCGTGACTTCACCAATAAAGTTGCGGATGGTCTGGAAGGAGCGTCGTAAGCGAGCAGTTCGAGTGCCCTATCGTACTGCTGTCGGCCCATGCATTTTTGTCCGGTATCTAAGGCTTAGAGCGGATACGTGCCTGAGGAAGATCGTCAGGCTCGTCCTCCATGGAGGATCTCTAGCATTCGTACCTGAATCGTACCATACGACGCTGGGTTCTGCTTTAGACAAACAGTAATCAGAAGGCTTGGCGACTCGCACCATCGCTTCTTGGTGGTGTTCGAACTTCAAAGGTGACCAAGACGACTGCCCACAAAAGCATCGTCGGCGGGCGACGACTGACCTTGATGGAGTATGTCGTCAACATTGAGAAACAGATGATTGAAGAGTTTTTTTGGCAGAATTGACATTTCCTCGGCCAAATATGCGATGTTCATCGCGACGTAAGCCAGATGTGTCAGCTAAATGGTGATTAACTGTGTTTATGATCAATGGGTATGAGTGGGTAAGACAGGCACTGATAGGGCCATCAAGCATCCTTGATTGCAGAGTCCTATTGTCGAAGGAAGAAAGGCGCGCGTAGCACGCATGTGGTGACGCTGGTCTGACTGGGGTTCCTTGCAACAGGATGTGGATTGCTTCCAATGGCTTCGCTTCGCCACGACTCGAGCACGGCATTGCCAGCCGGTCTGGAGACCGACAGTGAGGCATTCTCGGGCAAGCCATCAATGGGTCAGTTGGACTTCGCTAGCGTGGACGAGCTACTGGACGCATGGTGTAGATCTAGATACAATTACGATCGAGAGGGCCCAAATTCAATGAAAATAGACATGCAAGGTGCGAACGGACGTGCTTAGGCCTTCCTCTATACTCGAAGAGTCTCCACTTGATCAACCATTTGTGCTTCGATGCGCTGCGTGGCCAACCCGGAAACCTGCAGAAATCAAAAAAGCAATCAGTCGTCAGGAAGGGGTGTCATGCAGCAAGTTGCTGATGCAATTGCACTTACAGCGTCAAAGTAACAAGATGCCTCCGCCTATTGCAAAGTCGAAGTGTGCCGAGATCGGCATGGAGTAGATGACATATCCACATTGGAGGACAGAGCCAATTTGCTGGTACGTCACAGTGTCCCAGAATGACACAGAGGATGCGTCAGAGGCTGCAATGTATCTACCATTGCTTGCCAGTGAGATGCACCTTGGATGATCCCTGTTGTGAATACTCCATTGCGATAGTGTCACACCAGTGGGTACTCCAAGACAGTAGATGTCGCCATCGCGCGATAACACAAAGAGCTGCTTTCTGTCGCTACCCCAGGCGAGGGACCCGTTGTGCGGCGAGTTGACTCGGATTGACACATTGAAGAGGAGGTCGTTGTTCTGAGCGTCGTACATACGGATGGATTCACGTGCCCACGTGGCTGTGGCGACAAGCAGTCTACGGGCGAAAATTTGACTGATGCTAGGCAATAGGGATGTTGCCATGGGCTGAGGAGTCGCGCACCTGTTGACAGTGACCAGATGTAGGCAGTGGCGTCGCTCGAACCCATCGCGACTCTCGTTCCATCTGGAGAGATGTCAACTGCATACACCGAATACTTGTGTCCCCTGAGCTCGACCACCCGTTCTCGACTCTCTGCATCCCATACCACCACCAAGCCACTCGAAGTCTCATTGACGACCCACCTTGAATCGCATGACACTGCGACGTTGAGAATATGGTTCCTCCCTGCATTCATGGACTCCCCCACTTCCTTGCCATCATCGACTCTCCACCGTCGAATCTTCCCTTCGAGACCACCACTCACAACATGCTTTCCATCAGCGAGGAACGCGACTGCATATATGTTATCTCGAAAATCGATTTCGATTGGTGCTGCCTTCCTGCGAGTAGAGTCCGTGCTAAAGTTCGGACTCGGATCTTGGTCTGC
>JBBPLJ010000174.1:2981-15662 GCA_038089715.1 Veloporphyrellus conicus
ATTCGAACAAGGCACGCGCCTTGAGGTCGTGTCAGCATGTCTGGGGAATCTTCACAGCGCTCGTCGCTGATAGACATGTCAGTCCTCATATCCTGTCCTTTATTCTTACCCCTCACTTTTCCGTGCTTAGCACTTATCAGCAACTACACTCGTTCCTCACTGGTCGCCGTGACGGAGGGTCTGTGGAGCAGATATCCCAAAAAATAACACCTCGCATTTCGCCAATTCGAAATGTCTCGAACCCGTACGGAAAGCCAACACCCGCATCGCGGAAAGCGGTAGAGAGTGGCACAGTCACGCTATCAGACGGATGCGCCTTGCAAATAGACGACGTCTCAAAGGAATTCGCTATTACGCTCAGCTCGCATTTCGAGATCGACGAGATTCAGGCGTTCGTTCTGCTCCGCTCATTCCTCTACAACGAAGGACTCTCCATCAGCTCCGAGTCGAGTTCGGACAAGAGTCTCGTCGAGGAACTCATGGCTGCCATTACACCATTCTACTATTCTGAGCGCCTCTTCGTCCTTCGCGTCCTCATCCCACTTTTCCGCGCTCAGGAGAATCTCTCCGACCCAATACACGTCATCGCCAAGAAGAGCCTCCCCGATATTCTCCCGGATGGTCGTGCCTTTGCCGACGCGTTGGTAGCGGAATACCTGCGGAAAACACAAGATGATATACCGAATACCTTTAATGAAGATCCAAGGGCCGCCTCTCGTTGGGCCAAGCAGAACGCTCGAGAGCAGCTGGCGATCTTGGAGGTGATTTTCTGGACAATGTGGGGGTATGTCCCATGCGAGGGCGAGCTTGTAGTCAAACTGCTCGAGGCTGCTTACAACACGAACCTCGGTTCCTCACAACAGAATTCCACGCTTCTTCTGGATGAGGAGGGCGTACAAATTCTCCAAGACGTTGCCGGTCTCTGGATGCTTATCACGATCGAAATACTGGAGCTGGAGAGGGTTTCAGAGCCCAATGGCATTGAAATATCGACGACGCTCGCAGACAAAACCTTTTACACTGCTTCTCCGAACTCTTTGAAACGAATACACGACCTTGTGACCTCCAATCCTGGCAACCAGCACGTATGTACCTACCTGGGATGGGCTTTCGTACTTTCCCGAATAGACGCCAAAATCGTCGAGTTGAAGGAAGTTCCTGATTCGTATCGCTCGTTCTATGAATCAGCACAAACGCACACGTCGCGCAGCAAAGAACGAGAGCCTATGCATGTTCTCATGGGCCGCGTAGCATTAAGCAACGACGTGGGCCTGTTCAAGTTACTGCTCAACTTGTTGACAACCTCCCCACTTTTCGCCACCGCAGTCGCTTGGAAGACAGCTTCTACTGTAACGGACCCCAACGCGATCGCGTTTCGCTCTGTGCTCAAGGGTAAGTAGTCACGCACGAGGTAGTTTTGTTGGTTAATTTCCTTTCAGGCTTCCTGATTGCCGTTGTGGAGCTTATTCCCGTCGAGCTCATCCCGGATTTCGACGCCCTCGTCGAAGTGTGGATTGCCTTGTTTGGGAGAAGCGAAAGTCGATCAGTGGCCAGCATATGCCGACAATTTTGGCAGTCCGATTGGCGGCAAGGTGTTGCACGACGGGCAATCATTGACGTCGCCCGGTCGCGCTTCCCTATACACTTTAGACCTCTCATCAGACTTCTGCGCGCCATGACCGCGTCCGGGTTTCTCGACACCGACTCCCTCTGTGTGGCGTCCTCCGCAGAGTACCCTCAGTCCGTGGATGAAGAGGAGGAAGCTGAACGGGGCCTCTGCGCTCAGCATGTCTTCTACTACATGGACAAGCTTCCGACGTTTTCGCTTGTCATCCCCCTTTCGTCGTGTGCAGGCCCTAATGCAGTCTACGAGAGGGTTCAATACGGACGGTCTAGCTCAGCGCCTGGGTTAACGTATACCAACACCCGAGCCATCCGGTTACCTGGTGGCTCGATAATCCCTCCGCGTTCTAGTGGACGGCTCCTTAGCGGCGACGGCGGAGAATACGTTGCGATATGTTGGCAGCACGAGTATAGTGGCTGGAAGGTTGTCCTAGACGTACTTACGGAGTATGTCACTCGCCGGAGCTCGTACGCGGGTACAGCGGACTTGTACCAGGATGTGACGTTTGGTAGAACGGGCCCTGGTTCGTCGCCTCTGACACTCAAACTGGAGGATGTCGGCATGGAGATTGGAGATGGAGGTGACGAAGCGCTTGCGACGGATGCCCTCGACCTCATCCGGAGCGTCATACAGGATAAGCCTATCCTTGCGGAGGAGCTTTTGCAGTCTCTCGAAACAGGCGATGCTACTTCCCAAACAGAAAATGGCTCTGCGGACTTGGTACAGTTGACTACGATGATTCTCGAAGAAGCGCTCAGTCGTCCTCAAACGCGCGGCTTTTCTCGTACTCAACTCGTCACATCGGCGATGAGCGTGCTTTCGGCGCTGCTTACGTTGCCCAATTATTCCCTCCGAGTCTGGCTGTATATACGCTCCGCCACCGCGCTCTTTGGTTCCAGCCAATCATCCGGCTTCACAGCGGTCGCCTTGCCTGCAGAAAGAGCCACCGGTCAATATACGATGACACTCGCGTTATTGAACCTCGTCCAGCAGCTCCTCCAAGAAGCTTTCGTCTCCGTGCTGACTATTCCACCAGATAATCAGCGCCTTCAACAAGTCAAGGAGGAAGTCCTCATGCGAGCCGCCCACTTCGTACACGGCGAGATATGGGTGGAACATTTAGGATGGAAATATGTTCAGCTAGGAGATCGGTTCGAAATCGGTAGACGGATCTCGTCGTTTTATGGATTTATCCTTTCCCAGTCACCTCCTGCTGTCAGCAGTCGACCATTCCCTACGCTGAGCCAGGCCGTCATCGACACGTTCCTTCACAAGGCTACCACGTCCACGATCAACCCCCTCGTATCCGCCATTGCAGCTAGCCCGAGCATTCTTGGATCTCTCTATAACGCAAGAAGGTTTGGAGATGTCCGCCGTCTGATATACTTGCTCGAGTCCCACCTCCAACTCGCCCGCTTGGTGCTCAACTATAAGCAAGTAGCCCCTAGTAACAACAAGCCGTGTCTACTCGAGCAAGCGCTCTGTGCGAAGGTGGCTGGAGGTGCAGGTTTCTCCGACACTGTGAGAGCCCGTGTAGATCCCGTGGATGTGCTCGCCACATTCGTAAAGGAAAGGGACGTGGGCACCGTGGTTCCCCTGGAAGCCATGCGCGTGCTTCATGCCCTGTGCGCTTCCCTCTCGCTCGCTGTTCCTTCTCCCCCGACGATTATCGGTCACCTCTCCAACCCGGAGGCTACGGTGGCTTCCTTGGTGCGGATAGTAGAACATCCATACGAAGAGTTTTCCCTCCGAAGCGCCGTTTGGAGTTTCATTTCCCTTGCTGTAGACAAGGAACCCGCTCTCTCCAAACTTTTTGTCACGGGCGAGTTTATCATCCCGAACGCCCAAGGTAAGGAGAAGGAAGGCAACGATAAGAAGACGAAGAGCACGCTGGAGATTGCGATGGAGACCCTTGGGCACTGGAAGGATCTTTGGGAAGCCAATCCACCCCTCCTGGCGTCCGTTCTGCATTTTATCCACGTCGTGTGGCAACACGGCCTCGAGCATCAGTCTGTGATCGAAAGGGCCCGTCACAATCAAAAGTTCTGGGAACACATCGCCGCGATTGCTCGAGAAGAACTCGGACCAGATCCAGACTATACCATAGAGTCGTTTGTCGTGGTCGACGGCGAACGGCAGTCCAATCTTCATCAGGCAGTTTCCGTCCAAGCTTATCGTGGCATGGTCAAGTCGTACGTTGTGCGCATCATTGGCCAGGATATATTCCTCCAGCCAGCCCCAAAATGCGCCAACGAACCTTTGCCGAAACCACTCAGCTACACCCGCTTTACCTCCCAATTCAAAGACGACCAGCTCAACGAACTGATCCTCGAGGGCTCTTCTAGCTGCTATGATCCAAGTCTATACGACAAGCTTTCTGAACAGCTCTCGCAGGATTTCCCTGGTCTTTCACTTGAGCAGCTTCAATCCCAAGATCCAGTCTCAGAACGCGAGTTCGGCGATAGCTTTACGTTCTCACCAAAGTTGCTGAGAAGTAGACTTCAACAATGTGTTGCCGACGAAGATGACGTCGATGCGATCGAGAAACAAGTGTCGTCAATTAACCTCAACCTCTCGCTCACGCACTCACAGATGACCATGGCTGATGCTTGGCAATTTTTATTAAAGCAAATGTTTCCTTTTATCCGAGTCGAGCAAGGGACCAGGCCAAGTTTGCTCGCGTTGGCGTCGACCATCTCTGCGGCTCTGGCTCGGGAGAGAAGGCGCGGAGACATGATGGCGATGATTCATGGGGTACGACTCGGTCTCCTGCTCTCCGTTCTCGAAGCTGCGTGGTTCTCTACTACGGATACTGATGCAGAGGTCGAGTCGCTCATGACGGTCGTCATCAATGCCCATGAGTTGCTGCAGAACGAAGCAAATCCGCCTTCCGCGTCGTTCCTCGGCAAAGTGTCCGTCCCATTCCACAGGACGCTGTTGCAGATTTTGTATTTCTGCGTTCGGCAATGTCGGAATGTAGCTGCTCGCCCCAAGGCTGCCAATGCGGCCAAACGCCTCAAAATCACCGGGCTCCTCGAAGCCACGTTGAACCTTGTTGTCGATGCGCTGCGTCTCACGTTTGACTCTGCACGAACGCGTCTCGATCTGGATCTCGACCGCGATATGGAACTCCTTGTTGCCGTATTCGAGCAATGTACTCGGCCGGACATTAGTGTTTCGTCGTTACCTTGGCTTACGCGATGCCAGGAAACGGACGCCATAAAATCTAGCCTCGAGTTGCTGGTCCGGACAGATATCGCTGGTATTTCTGACCTGCCCCTCCTCCGATCCCGACGGCTGCCGCTCTACTCGCCACACATCCTCCTCTTCCACATGGCTCTCGTTAGTATCCCGTCTGGTGCGGAAAGGTTTGCGAGTGAGGGGGTCATAACGGCATACAGTAACAACAGCATCAGCGCGGCCATCAGCGACGGCCTGATCGACGTGACGTTGCCCGAACTTCCAGGAGAACGGAGCCCAGCGCATAAAGCGTATTGCCATATGCTTTCCATCGCAGCTGGCGTTATTCGTGCATTAGGAAGTCAGCATCATTTCTTCAGTGCAGATGCATGCGGTATGATCCAGCTCTACGGGAAACAAATCGCGCGTGCGCTGTCGTGGAGCATCGGCGACCCCATCACGCTACCCTTGTTGGAGGAGATGGAGCAGACGGTCAATCTGTTCTACGCCATCGTGGAGAGCGTGCCTCCCACCACGACGAACTCGAATCCGGTCGTCACGAAAGTCCTTCGGGTGTTCTCGACACGCGCGCTCGTGTTCCTCCAGCAGCTCAACTACGCGCTCACACATCCGAACCACCTTGCTAGACTCCTGGAGCCTGTGACCCCTGAAGAACGAGCGACGATGGAAAAGGAGATGATGGATTCGTCCTTGTCCCAATTCGATATGATCGACGTTCGGAAGCACCCTTTGACGGCGCGGCTGGTCCATATGATGTTCAGGCTTTGTAGCTCGATCGTGTCGACGCTTGTCAGCATTAGTCGGGCCTATGATGTACTCCTGAAGGAGCAGGAGGAATGGCCTTTGCACGAAGCCCTCATTATCCCCGTAAGTTGATTTTTATACCTTGTTCGCTTCATACCGGTTACTAAGGATCTTGCCGTGTTAGCATTCCAAGGTTGTCCTTGGAGAGCCGACGTCCCTGGGGACGTTGCTAGAGCTGGCGAACTGTACGCTCGATGTGCTGCGTGGTATTGTCCACAGACCAGCGGGCCAAGCGATCGTACCCGCGACCTCCATCAAGGACGAGCCCCTCGCCGTGAGTCAAGTGACGCAAACTACCCGGCGGACTCTCGAAGCGCTCCTCATCTATGCCGTGACACAGCTTGCCATGTGGCTGTCCAAGCCCGACTTTGACGCCGCGGCGACGGAGGAAGCCGAGGAGCACAGTCACAGCCACGCTCATAACGCCCAGCTGGATGTGACCAAGGGCCGGGCACCAAGGGCGCTGGCGGAACGGCTTAGGCGGGGTATGACGGGCGAGATGACGGCGGATCTGCAGGCGTTGTTGACGCGTGCGAAGCCTGTGCTAGCCAAGAGTGAGGAAGTGTTGGGCAAGTCCTTGGAGGGCGGGCGGACAGATGTGACGCAGGTGTTGTCGCGGTTTTTGACCGAGCGGATCGTTGTTCCGGCGTGATGATGTGTGCGTGATTGGGGGTGATGATGATAAAAAGTAGTGTAGAAATTTCGTTCCCTTTATGATGATGTATACTGCAATTGCTTCTGGACTCGTTTCGTAGAACTTGGTCGACATTTGTTTCGTCCCACCAAGTTCGATCGCGAACCTAACTAACTTTGAGTCACTTATTCCGGTCTACAACGTTCAACGCAAACAGCCGCTTGCCAATGGCGCTTTCCGGGACCATTGCCGGACCCAAACGGATTATCAACTACGATTGACTACTTTAAACGTTACGAAGTATACGATGACTATCGCGGCATACCCTGTCTGAGGTGATGCACGTTGTGGCAATCCAAATCTCTAACACACCACAATCCTATAAATTGTAAGATGTCCATTTTATAAGCACTCGGACGGTATACAAAAAGATAACAAGGAGGTCAGTGGAGAGTTGCAGTGTCCACGACGAGGCAAAAACTGCCGTTGTGCCACAAAGTTGCTTCGGACCCCAGATCCCGGAGATCGGGTAAATGAATCATATATAATCACATTTAAGTATAACATCTGGAGGTTATGGGTCCGAATCATTCTATGAACGGTTCGTGAGACAAGGATAGACATTCCAAGCTCATAGCATGATGATTCAAGCCTGATTCAGAGAATATTCAAGACGAGCAATGCACAAACATGAAAATGGTTGCTTATAGAGATATGTTGTAACATATTAGGGCGCTCCTGGCCCGTTCCGGGAGCCATTATTCCCGAATTCGAACGTGGTTATCAACCAAGATAGACTGATTACTTGGACATTACGAACTCGAAGCATACAACGATTGTAGCCCTGACATAGCAGATGACGATGCAAGTGGTCCCCATTCCGAGTAATATCGCCGCAAGCCAAGTGGTGCGTCCCTACGATGTGTGTGGACTCCTCGTCGCAGTGACGTCGATCCCGTATGTACCTGTGCCAGCCGCGGCGGAGAATGGCAGATTCTGTGACGTACAGGTTCACATAATCTTGTAGAGCCTTCTGTCGAGTAGTACTATATGTCTTGGCCAGCTCTGGATAAGGAAGAGCTCAGATCTCTTCAAATGGAACTTTACATCTGGTTACCGAACTAGCCCAGTATGTCTTGCCCAGGTTCTAGCTCAAGTCAGCATCTTTTGAACCGGGCATGCGGCATCCCATTCCCGCCATGGGAAAGCCAGGACAAGAGGTTCGACTTTCATACATACTATCGCCACTTGGAGATCAATATTCATTCGACGTTCTTTTTGGCGTCGAGTCTTTCAATAATTCTTCCACACGCAATCAGGTCTGAGCGTTCGTGGACTGATTTTTAATTTTGCCAGTGTATGTTCAATTCCACTGATTCGTCATACTGGAACACGGAGATACATTCATACTCCGTCCCGCAGAGATAAGGTTTTTCTTGTTGCACTACGAGCCCGTTTACAGATACGAAGATCTAGTGGCGTGTCTCGATTTAATTTCGGGATGACAACACACTAACTTGAATGTGGTATGATTGGAATAGGTGAGTCCATTTTGAAGATCATCTTCACATTAATTTTATCAATATCATCGTTTTGAAGGCAATATGACCTATCTTTTGTGCTCTGGGCATGGATTTTTTTTTACTGTCCAGTATGAGGTGTAACGGTGTTTACCACTTGGCGGGGCACAGTGCAATTTTGTTTGATAATGATTTCTTGTCTGCAATATACAGCCAGTCGAGGTGAATTTTCGTTATTCTCATGCTGATCTATAGTCTCAATTGTCGTTATCATCGTCGGTTCTGTAATCTCCAATACGCTAGGGAGCACATCAGGTGTCTTCCACCCATCCTTGGATGTTCGAGCGACTGTTCTTACCCCCCCCCCTTCCAACATACTTGCAGAAACCCCTTCCCCGATCGAAAGCACTCCATGCGCTAGTCTGTCCCTTGCAATACAATACCACGACCTGTTGGCACACATACACTTCTTGGTGGTTTGATAGGATACGTTCACGAGAGGAGACACGTTGAATTTTGCCATATATTTTTATCTCTTTTAGCCAAGTCATAAACCCCTGCAACAGCTAATAGGCCTCTTCCACGCCAACGCGATATTGAATCTGTTGAATCTCTTGGCGCTATAAGTAGATCCGGACTGCCGGCTGCATAGACCATGACACCAAAAGGCAGTAATGCCAATGTATTATTGCATTCGGTATCGCGGGCGGTATATCCACTAGTCATCGGTACCTGCTAGGTGAGCTTACAAACGCTCCCGTTGGATATCTATCTGGGGGACCATGTGGCCGTCCTCTCCGTCGCATTGCCGTTTACAATGGCGCTTCGATTTATCATAATCAACGTGCGGGAGATGTTTACGAGATGTTCTAGGCGGACGGAGTCAGGGCATCGACGGCAGATCTGGCCTGTCCGTTGCCGCCGGCGTGTCTGCACACGCTGGGAATGCCATCCTATTTACAAAGGTCCGGCGGCCCGAATCCGAAGAGATGGAAGAATGTGATGGGGAGGACGGGGAGAACGTAGAGAAACGGAGGGCCATTAAACGTCGAATGCGGGCATTGTGTGAAAGGAGGGGTTGGGTGGCAAATTGGCAATATCCTGCAGTTTTTTTTTTTTTCAGTCATACGCTAGAAGTTCCAAGTTGATTTGATCGAAATCGTACCTACATCATTGGCTGACAACGTCCAACACGTTGTCCACCGAGTGTACCGGTATGCAGAGTATCAGAACTATTGCGGCCAACGTAATTGTACGCAGGATCCATGGGGCCATTCCGTGGATGCACACCGCCCGTACCCACGGCCCGTTCTTGCTGGCACGACTGGCTCGTGGGCGTAAGTATTCCAGCCATCAGAACTATGGCTCTTCCCACGACTCGAAATTGCGCAGAAATGGAAGATGGCAATACAGCAAGCTAATGGCCAGCGGTACGACACCGTCACTAAGTTTTAGCGTCGTTCCCGCGAAACCTCCGCCGGGCAGTGGCCAAACCAAAAAAAAAAAAAAACGGAAGTGAACGTGTGCTTCTAGTAGTACTGGATGGACCTTCCGAAACCCGACGAACATGATTCCGAGGACGTTGCATTTTTTCGATATCGAACTTTCTGCTGGATGGCTTCCATGAAGGAGCGGCGACATGAAACGTGACGATGCTGTTGAGCCTGTGAGTATCCACCAACTGAAAATTGCTTCGTTGAGTTCCACATGGACGGTGGCTGTGTAAGCGCCTTCCTTCAGCGCTACTGACGCGTTCCAAAAAGTGCTAGCTCGCAATACCATGATGGCCGTGGCTCCTTCCCTCTGCACCCCGACTCATCATGACTGTCACAACGCCCCGGTGGTTTGAACGTTTGAATTTTCACGTGTTCTGGAACCTAACCCTGAAACTGCGAATTTCAGTGACACTGACAATCTCATTGTGGTCTGCGCCTATTAGTCCGCCGAGAAAAAAAGGTAGTAATGATTTTCAAGGTCGCTCGCCTTTGCCGTGTCACAGGACTGCCGGTTCCGCCATCCGTGGCTCCCAACGTTGTTTCGCTTAATATACGCATCTTCGTGGTGACCCGAACCACCATGCGGCGGCGCTAAACGTTAACTTCCATTATCACTTGTGCAGGATGGTTCACAACGTTCAATTCGACTAACCTCATTAGGTTGCGAATGACGCAGTCCATGCTTGATTTTAGACCCTTGCGTACGTTCTCGCTCAAAGGCCTCACATATAAAAACAGATCGTCATGACCCATCTTTAAGCCATATCGCCTCGGTCATTTCTCGAGTCGCCTCCCCCGTTTCTCACCTCACCTTTCCTACTCGATCATGTCTGCCAACGTCTCCGCCAACCAAGCACGCTTATACCACCGGGCTTCCGACATTCCCCAAGATGTCTGGGACACGCTGGAGCAATATGAAGCGTCTGCTAACGTAGTCCTCCCATTCGCCAAGAAAATGTCCAAATCGCCTGGCGGAGGTGGCGACGATGATGCGCACCTGTGGATCATTGTTCATGACGACGCCGACAAGGTCACGTTTGTCTTGTCGTGCACCACGGGGTCTCTGGGCAAATATCCCATTTTCATTGTTGCGTGCAAGTCGCCCGCCCAGCTCGCCCAGGAAGAGAAGCGCGGCAGGGATCTCGCAGATGCCATGTCACCCCTTGTCCAATGTCTGCTCGACAACGTTCCTCCTCAGAGGGTCTTTTCCGTCTTCGCGCTCCCCCAAGTGGCGCGGAAGTTTTCCGAGATCTTTGTGGCGCGCGTACAAGCTGAGCATGGCATCCGGGCCATCGAGGACTTATATTACGACGCAACCTTGACGTTTTGCTCGAGCGAGACACTCAGGAAACCGTTGACTTCTGTATCCTCTCTTCCGGGGTCGGACGACACCGTCATTGCTCTCCGTCGCGCAGACATGTCCCATCTCAACGCGATCAAGGTCATGTGCAAGGAGTTTTCCCAGACTTCTGTGAGTCTCCTTACTTTCTCTGATTCGGAATCATGAATCCTAACCGACCTCCCCTCTTTTTTTCTCGCGAAAAAGCCGCCGTTCATTCTCGACGACGAAAGAGCCGAGTTAGAGGCCAAGATTATGATTATGAACCAGCAGGTGTGGATACACCTACTCCAGAAAGGGGATGGAGAGCCCGAGGTCGCATGCTTGGTCGCCACGACCAGGGAATCGCAAAACGTGACGGCGGTAACAAAGGTATATACGCCGGAACGTTGGAGGGGCCACGGTTGTGCGGCACGGCTTTTGCACCGCGTCTGTCAAGAGTGAGCATCTTATCTTTATTTTATTTTATTTTTTGAGATGCATTGCTGATTCATCCTCTGGCTAGGATTCTCGAGCAAAAGAAGCGCATTGTGCTCTACGTGGGCAACTCAGCGGAGTTAGCACCCGCGCGCAAAGTGTATCATAAAGTCGGCTTCCAAGGCCTCAACGGGTTGCAAGGTCAACAAATAGAAGGCGTCGAGAGGTGGATTGAAATTGGATTCGAAGGTACCACTATCGGTCATTGGTGAATTAGACTCTCCCCCCTGGCCTACTCCCAAGTATATGCTCCCCACTCATACGTCCTCTTGTATACTACTCGTTTCTCTTGTTTTGACATGTCATGTAGCATATGTTGCCCCTGACAAATGGACCTGTATATCCACGGTGCAATCGAATCGGCTCTTTGAGGATACTTCCATGTTGTTTATCTTCCCCACCAGTAACCATTCTTCGAGTCTCAGCGGAATGCCGTCTACCTACGGCGCAGGTCGTTGGTGATTGATCAAACTAACCTAGTAGCGACTGCACATAACAAACTTTCGTAGATGACATACGGTAGTTGTCACCTGTGCAAAAGCGCCAATGATCGACGACTGGGCGGTCAATGTAAAATGCAATAGACGTGGGGATGTTAGAGAAGGCTGATGTCTCGTTACTTCAATGTATACCTCACCGACGGAGTTAGGGGCATACCACGGAAGAAAATGTATCTGAAGTAGTGTAAATCATGAAGTTCTTCCGACCTTGTAGACACATCAGTACCTCGCGCACCGCATCACGTTCGTGAATGTATTTCTACATGACTCTATTGTCGACATGTATTCTCGGAAAGGCGACTCTCGCGTACCTCTCGCTCTGGGCCGACGGGAGCCAACATCCCGCTCTCCCCGAGAGCACGTAGCATAGAAGGACCTAGGAGGCATGAAGACGATGGAAGAAATGAAATTTCAGAATACATACCAAGGGTTGATGGATCGCCTATATTAAATGGTCGCGAAACATCGACATCAATTTTCCAGTCTTCTCTCCAATACTGGCGCGTCTTGAGTTGTTCAATTAGCTGAAGGCTATGTTTCTGGTAGCGGACACGCTGGTGGGGATTGGATTCCCGAGGCATTCCCGTCACGGGTGGAGATAAATCTTCGACAGAGGACGATGTGCCTTCGCTGTCCATTCCACCACTCCGGCCTTCCCATCCCTCGACAGCGCTACCAGCTGGTAGGCCATATACTCCCTCCCAGTGTTGTCCTTTGAACGGCTCTTCAGCAAGGATAGCTTTCCACGTCTTTGGCTCTGGAGGTTCCGATAGCTTAGCATCTTCATACGTATCTGCAAAGGCATGGGTCGCATCACTAGGAGGAGATGATAGCGGGATCTACACAGAAATATCAGGAAAGGATGATCCGGAGGACAAGCAACTGCAGATGGTCCGGGAGGCGTGCCAGCTGTGCGCAATGTCAGCAAACGAGATCTGTCTGGTAAGATTACATATTAGTCACTTTTATCCGCTCGTCAAGATTGGTGAGTCCTTTGGCCTGTTGTTTCACTTTATGATACGACTCCTGCAGTGCATCCGCGAGGCCATCGTGAGTTGATGCTGGCCTTGAGAATGGGACTGTGTT
>JBBPLJ010000177.1:5395-26436 GCA_038089715.1 Veloporphyrellus conicus
TTAGCTTTCTTTTACCCCATTGCTATTAACACAAACTTTGAACTAGATTGGATAAAGTGCAAGAGAAGTTCATGATAATCGTCCACCTCTACTGTGAATCTATCTAATGGCGGACTTCTCGTCATGCGGCGACGGCAAACCATAACATGTAGATCAGTGCCATGAACCCATTTTGCTTTCTGAATCCTAGGTGCAGAGACCGGCCCTGGAAATCAATATGCAAAGTGACAGACAACCCTGACAGAGCAAACTCACCAAGGGGTGGCAGTGCTAATCATATTCTCCAATGGCGATTGAAGTTTCATGATCCGTTCCGAGTCGCGACCGATACATTGTTGTCCCGGATGCGATCGGAACGGTTGGCATATGCTATACAGTACTTACGTCGGTGCGAACACCCGCAGCATGACGGTGGAGTCGAGTAAACACATGGCTTCGGTGAAGTCGCAAGCAAGTGATTAGACGCGAGTAGCGTCAGAATCTGGATGTTGCAGTGCGTTTTTCAGAAGCGCAAGTTGGTGGCAGCTGCCGGTGCAGCGGGAAGCATCAGTTTAATCAATTGTTTCCAGGGACCGGGAGTGGAGCAAGCTTGGTGGCACTAGGGACCTGGATCTCATACATTAGGATCAAGTCCGCGGTGCTACAGAAGGTGGCCAGGTCAGCGTGGGGTGCTAACGGACGAGGGCTCCACGGCCGCAGGCCCGCAGCCTGCCAATCTGAAACGAGTGTGGCACTGCCACTTGTGTTCACACGACCAAGTTCTTTCCTAATTCGGCTCGAAGACGCCCTTAGAAAACGCATCGTCCCGATTCGTCCGGCGGGTTTGGAACGTTGAATGGCCATGGCCGATCTGGTACAGCGCTACTCTTGAAAAACAAACATATCTTTAGACTCGGCCATCTGTTGGAAAGGCGAAGATGGGCCTCGGGTGTGCATGTTGCACTCATTCCTATGCAAACAATGAACATGTGGTTTACACGAGCAGAACGTGCACAATCAATAGGATCACCCGCATTATGGAATTAGCGCCGTGGTGGCGCCGTAGAGTGCGTAAACACATGGATCACACCGTCCAGAAGCCCATGATGTGACTGGTCGAATATGATAAATTGGAGTCAGAGAGTCGGTGACTGAACTGTTTGGTTAGTCTGTGACGGGATGTTCCCACCTTTCTATCTTCTGTGCCTGAGTAGTCTGGGAGGAATCTGGTCAGCTGGCGACGGTGTGGGCAGCAAGTAATAATAGGGGTAAACAAGGGTAACTCTGATCAAGCGATAAGACCATTGTTGCCTTCCAGAGTGATTGATCGTTTGCAATGGCAACCTTGTAAGTATGATTCTCGACTCGTTCCTGGTCAAGTCCTGATCTATCCGCATGCAGAAAACAACAATCTGTTTCCCCTATCGCGCCGTTGGGCATCGAAGCTGCTCTCAGGGCAAAAGAGGATCCCTCCTTCATCCCTCGCCCCAAAATCTTTGACGAGTTTGCACTCACGGATCGTGTTGGGCTCGTGTCGGGGGGTAACAGGGGTCTTGGACTCGAGATGGCCATCGCACTCGCTGAGGCGGGAGCGCGGGTAGTTTACTGCTTTGATCTTCCAGAAGAACCGTCCAAGGAGTTCAAGGCATCCCAAGAGTACGTGAGCAGGTTGGGGAACGGATCCAGGTTGGAGTACTTTAGTGCCGATGTGAGGAATCAGGAGGTGCTGTGGAAGAAGGCGGAAGAGATTGGGGACAAGGAGCAGCGGTTTGACTTTTGTGTCGCGGCCGCGGGGATCTTGAAGGCCCACACAGACTGCCTGGGATATCCAGGCGAGCAGTTCAGAGAGGTAAGTGGCCATGGCAGGATTGACAGGGGTGCTGATGTACGCGGCGTAGGTGCTGGAGGTGAACACGACGGGAGTGCTGTTCACGGCGCAGGCTGCGGGGCGACAGATGGCGCGATTTGGGCGCGGGGGAAGTATTATCTTGGTCGCGTCCATGTCCGGGAGTCTCACAAACAGGGTGAGCAAAGTGCATGACGGGGAAGAGTGCCACTGAGAAGGAGACAGGACCTCGCGTGGGTGTCGTACAACTCGTCCAAGTCGGCGGTGCTGCAGATGGCGAGGAGCATGGCATGTGAGCTTGGGAAGAAGCGGATTCGAGTGAACACGCTGTCGCCGGGACACATTTACACCCAGTGCGTGGTGGTGGCTGTGCCAGGTGTGCCACTGATCGGCTCCATAGAATGACAGCGGCCTATCTGGACCAACAGCCACACCTGCTCGACAAGTGGTCCGAGATGAATCCGCTTGGACGTCTTGGGCGTGCGGACGAGATGCGGGGTGTGGTGACGTGGCTTGCGTCCGACGCGTCGAGTTTCTGCACTGGGAGCGAGTGCGTCGTCTCTTGCTGCGCTTGGTGTGTCGCTGACGAGTGTGCGCAGTGTGCTGGTGAGTGGGGGACACCATGCATGGTAACTACATTGGGATCACGTGTATGATTACATTGTGTGAGATATTACCATAAGCGGGATGATCTCGATCGGCGCAGCAGTGACTGCGGAATGGTCGAAATGCGCAGGAAGAAAACGAGCGGATGAGTGTGTTGCTTCATGTCCACGACGATGGAGCAGAAACAACCCCACAGGCGCCGCGATCCTGCCCAACCCACAGACATTGCAGAGCGCATGATCGCATTCCAGCGCAAAAACGCTGCGTACGTTGCACCTCTCCCTCTCGCCCCGTCCTCACGCCCCCCCAGCGCGACCCGACGCTCAGAGCGTCCCCTGCCCCCGCCCCCTCTCCCGTCCTCTCCACCACGCAAGCCCCACGCCTCCCCCCCGCCTGCAGAGGCCGATCCAGACGACTTTTCCCGCCGTCTCAAGATATCCCCCCCCCACCGTCCTGCCCAGTCAAAGCACCAGCAGCACAGGCTCTACAACCCCAACACCGACCCCCTCCCTCTGCGCCGCACCCACGATCCAGAGCCCACCTCTGATGCGACCAGCAGTTCCTACCTCCCCCGCAATCCTGCCGCCTCCCATCAGCGTCTGTTCGACCACCGCAAGGACGACCCCGTCCGCTTCGCCGTCCTCGCCAGACCCTCCAGCGGCCCAAAGCCCACCCCCGCGCCAAAGCAAACCGGCGACCATGTCTCGGCCTCGTCTACTTCCTCATACGCTCACTCTGTCACCTCTAGCTTCACCCTCTCCTCGGCTACGACCGACAATTCGTCCGCCTCCTCTGCCCTCTTTGACGGAAAGCCCCGCGAAGAGCCTGGCAACAACGCGTTCGCTGTCCAGCTCAAGAAGCTGTACCGCAGCATCTCTGTCTTGGAGTCAAAAATTCTATCCGAGGACACGGACGACAGCCCAGAAGACGCTCGTGTCCTCTTGCACACCCGTGCTCGCCAGGTATCCGACGAAGAGCTCGAACAGCAAAAGTGGCTCAAGCTGATATCTGACCATAAACGGTAAGATGATCCCTCCACCGCATGTTCATCATCTCATCTCCTTTCCAGCCTAGCCGAGATGATGCACAATTTGATGGAGATCTCCCTCGCCCCCTCTGTCCCCGCTTCCTTGCGTGTCATCCCCACCAAGTACAACATCATCATCAGGCTCTGGACGCACGCATTCCACAAACTCCTCGAGGCCCTCCGTCGTGCTTCCTTTTCCTCCCCCCTCGCTCTAGAGCATCTCCAGGATTTCATCTATTTCGCCTACACCTTCTACACCGGTCTGCTCGAGGAACCCAGCCTCAAGTCCTTCCGCGCCGGCTGGCTCGAAGCCCTCGGTGACCTCGCCCGCTACCGCATGGCCGTGGCAGCAATGGTCACGAGCAACCAGCTTTCTGGTGTCGCCCTCACGGCAGATGCCATCTCTCAGGCGAATGCTGCCTCCAGTGACGCTGCCAGTGACGCTCAGAAGAGCAAGTCGCAGATCAGCGTCAGATCCTCTTCCTATCGCCCGGCAGCACGAATCGACGACTCCCCCACCCCGAGCGTCGGTATCGTTGCCGCACGGATGATGGAAGTCGAGCCTGAAAAGGAACGTTGGCGGGGCATCGCAAAAGAGTGGTACGCGCAGGGCATCACGGATACCCCTGGCGCAGGGAAACTCCACCACCATCTTGGTCTCCTCAGTCGCGAGGCAGATGGCGAGGAGTTGCGCGCAGTTTACCATTTCGTGAAAAGGTTCGTGACTTTTTGGTCATGTTCAGCTGACCCTGACATCCAACCTTTAGTATGACCACTCTCCACCCGTTTTCGACATCACGAGAATCTATCCTCCCCATATGGTCATCGACAGCCCAGTCCCGTCGCTCTCAACCGGATGCGACATTGTCAGAACTATTTATTCTCCTCCATGGAATGCTCTTTACCAACATTGAACTTGACGATTTTTCTCCAACTGTTTCCCGCCTCCTCGAACGCCTCGAGATCGAGGGCGCCGAAGAGCGCGAATGGATCATGATGGCAGTCATCAACGTCGGTGCTGTAATGGAGTATGGTCGAGCCGGCAGCGTCCTGCGCAAGATGGGTGGTACAGGTTCCCGCGACGCCACATCGGCAACTCCCTTCCGGGTCTTTGCAAAGCGGAATGTGCACACTCAACCCGAGGGGGACATGGACGAGAAACGGATGGAAGTAGACGACGACGCGCCTAAATCCGAGCCTTTGCAAGCACGAACCCCCCCGCTGTTGTCAGATAGCCCGGCACCCTTTGAGCTCTCGCAGGCATTCAAATATGCGATGCAGCTCGCATTTTCAATGCTCTCGTTTGTGCTCCGTAACCCGACGCGCAAAGCGTCGCCTTTTGCAAAGTCTACCCTCAATCCGTATCTCACCGTCTTCCTCACGTTTCTTGCCACCGTCAGCAAGCACCCTGAAACCCTCGCAATACTGGAACAGTTCATTCCATGGGAAGACCTGGCTGCGTTCTTTTCCTCGGCCCCCAAGAATATATACAGCTCTCAAGGACTACATGTTCCCCCCCCCGCCGGTACGGAGCGCTGGGTGATGCTCACAAGTGGCTGTGCTCCGCCGCTCCCAGAAGACTGGTGTATGCGCGGGATGGAATGGGTCGGTCGCAAGGTCTTTGAGCGGGGGTACTGGAAGAGCGGGGAAGATCGCCACATGGAGATTGCGGTGTTGGACGTTGAGGAAGGAGGTCAGTTGACAGACGGCATCATCGAGGACGACGACGAGGACGAACGCGGTAGTGAATTGAAGGACGAAACCGTGCGGCGGTGGACGAGGATTGCGCGCAGTGCAGTCAACTTGACCGATCTTGTCGACGGTTTCACATGGGTAGAAGGAACACGTGAGTGGAAGGTGGATGGCGTTTTGGAGGCAAAGGCACGTCGATGGAGAGACGAGGAACGTTACGAGCGTGAGCAGGACGAAATTCGACGCCGAGGTCGGAGGTGGACCGACGATGCAATGGACATGGACGTCGACGATGCAGAGGCGGACGTATCTTCAGAAGAAGGTGAGGACGACGAAGAGGATTCGGAAGAGGTGAAGGCACTCAAGGTAAAATGAATTCACTGTTTCATCAGTCGACATTTGGCTTAAATGTTTGCAGGCACGGCGACGATACCTGCGATCACTGCTTGCGTCTGCTCAGCAACTACCTTCCTCTTTGCCACAGCGCTCGAAACGGCTCCCACGCCGGCCTGTCGCATCTGCTCCGACGTTGAACGTCGTCCCAGGCTACAGCATTCTCGTACTTGACACCAACATTCTTTTGTCTTCTCTATCTATTGTTGCCTCGATCATCGAGTCACTCCGATGGACCGTCGTCATCCCCGTTCCGGTCATCATGGAACTCGATGGACTGGGCTCCAACACGTCCCAGCTCGGTGATGCCGCACAAGAGGCGGTCGGGTACATCACTTCGCACATCCGATCGCACGCGATGTCGCTCAAGGTGCAAACATCCAAGGGCAACTATCTCACGTCCCTCAACGTGCGGACGGAGCAAGTCACGTTTTCGGACGCGGAATCGTGGGATCGGTGTATGGACGATCTCATCCTCAAGGCAGCCATCTGGCAAGACGAGCATTGGATTGACCGATCTGCGTTGCTCAAGGGTGGCACAGCTGAACGAGATACGAGTGGTGCTGTCAAGGTCGTGTTGCTGAGTCTCGATCGCAATCGTGAGCCCTATCTTCTCTCTTTTTCTTTCGCGTGGTTGACGTGTGTCGTTCAGTGCGACTCAAGGCTTGTTCGCGACAACTAGCTGCAGCTGGCGAGAAGGACTTGGCTACCATTCTCGCTTGTGGAACGTAACAAACGTGGACGCGTCGGAATTACTCTCGTTAACTGAATCTTTGATTCTTCGGTAATCCAGTCTGTTGGGGAATACGCACAAAAATGCCGCGTCGTGGTGGAGCGTTGTTTCTGCTCAGACAGTCCAACTCTTACCTATAGCACGCCGAGAGGTGGGACTGTGGTCAGTGATGCACGCCACGACGGGGCTTTCGGGAAGTGGATACTCTTTGCATCATACCCTCTCCTTCATTGCATACCTTTACTTCGTGTTCTGCACCCTTGCATTTCCACCTTGGTACATAGTAGCACCATTAATTTTATTGTTGTCCTTGTTTGTTCGAGGCTCAAAGGTACCGCTGAAAACAGCGATGCAAGAACGCCTCGATTCCCCTTGTACGACTAGAACACAATGCACATGGCAGATCTGTCCGTCTACTCGTAAATCTTGCTGACCGCGGAGAGCTCGTACTCGACGATCCCTTCAGGGAACCACCTATGGAGCAAGGTGAGTAACCACGCCGACACTGACGTCAAGAAAAAACGGCATACAACGCAATCTCCCTCTGGGCGCTTTCGAGGGAATCGGAGCCATGGCAAATGTTGCGGCCGACAGCAAGGGCATAATCACCACGGATCGATCCTGCACCAAGACGTTTTACACGCTCCGGGGGGCGCATACAAGGAGGCTACATACCAGCCGCAGAATCAATGGGGTTGGTCGCGCCAAGCATGGCACGGCCCGTCTTGACTGCATTGAGACCCTCAAAGACCATGCAGAACACGGGGCCGGACTCCATGTGTTCTTTCATCTTCGGGTAGAAACCCTTGTTCACGTGTTCTGCATAGTCTGTTTGTAGGGAGTGAGTGTGTAGAAGGACGGAAAAGGCGGAGGAGTACGTTTGTCGAGGCGGTTCTCTGGATCGCCTTTGGTGAGACGGACGAGCTTGGCGGCGACAAGTTTGTAGCCACGTTTCTCGAAACGGGTAAGGATCTCGCCGACGAGACCACGGTCAACGCCATCGGGCTATGGCAAATCTGAGGAAGGTCAAGCTGGATCGGAGAGAAGAGAGGGATACCTTGACCATGATGTAGGTGCGCTCTTTTTTGGGGTCGACGTTGGATGCCATGACTATCGCGATGGTAGGAAGATGGGGGACCTCTTCACTGTTTGCTCCCTTCTTATACGGATCTTTTGATCTTATCGATAGAAATAATTGCCCCCAATACAAACAAACACAAACACTGCTTTCCGAACCGACCCGGCTTGCGCTCGTCGCCTTTTTCAAACACTCGCCATGAACGCGCTCGGCCCATCCCTCGCACCCTATGTGCGCTCATCCCGCTCGCTCAAGCAGCTCGTCACCCCCGTTGCCCACTGGTATGCCGACCTGATGGGTTACCGTCGGATGGGCCTCAAGTACGATGACCTCCGTGCGTGGTTTTCCTGTCCGTGTTTGTCGTGCACTTAGCCTTGACAAAAGAAATGGAAGAGTTGCCCGAAGTACAGAGGGTGCGTCGCGCTCACACCGACGGACTGCGTTGATCGCGAACGTCGCTCTTCGACAGGCTTTGGGACGTCTGACCCCGCGCGAAGCATACGACCGTGCATACCGCATGAAGGTGTCTCTTCACCAGAGCGCTGTCCACAAGGACTTGCCAAAGGAGCAGTGGGTCTCGGCGAAAGACGTATGCGCAACGTTGTTTGTTCTCGTGTTGTCGACTGACCGTTGTCCAGGATGTTCGCTACCTCAAGCCGCATATAGAGTCTGTCATCCGGGAGGACGAGGAGAGGGTTGCATGGGACAATCTGGCCGTCCAACGAAAATAGACGTGTTGATTAGATACTGCGACTATCATTATTCCATTATCCATGGATGCGCATTGCGTTCAAGTCTTTGCGGTGGGGCAAGTATGAGTGAGAAGCGAGGCGTAATCGATGTGCAACGGATATGCAAGTGGCGTTGTGGGCTTTGTGTCGATGAGTTTACCACTACGTCGCCAAGGTTGAATAGCATTCCGTAACTAGATTGAGGATTTCACCCATCATTTTTAGGCTCAATCAAGTCGCATTCAGGTCAGCCGCTCCTCACCGATGTCAGCCTCACATCCCAAAGGGTATAAAGGGCCTCTCGTGTCGACATGCAAGGTTGGCTATTCGTCGTTCTCCTGGTCATCTTCTCGTTTACAATGCCTAGATCAGGAATCGCCAACACCGTCATGAACCTCGAGGACTGGCGTCCTAGTATGTCGCTGCCTCCTGTATGTCACCCTTTTGTCGCATTCGCGTTCATGATGTTTACTCGACACCTTAGACGATGACGAGACCCAAACTACCGGCTGTGGTCAGCAATGTCACCACGAAACGTCAAGCTACCTCGACCATGGAAGATGCGCCGATCCCGCGGCCGAGGTTGAGCAAGGCCAGGGAACGTTGGCAGACGTCCCGACCTGGATGTTTGCCGACGCCGACGCAAGGACCAACGCCGAGCAGGACGACGAATGTGACCAAGGTGGCTGCGACGAAGCCCCGAGCCAGTTCTTTACCGATTGTCGTACCAAAGTCGGAGCCGTGCCGCCGTTTTCCTATGCCTGCGCAAGGGCCAGCGTTATGCAAGGTGATCAAGCCAACCACGGCAACCAAGGCGGCTGCGACGAAGCAGACGTTCCAACCTAGTTCTTTACCGACTGTCGTTCCAAAGTCGGAGCTGTGCCGTCGCTCGTCTAGGCCGATACCAGGGCCAGCGCTGGTCAAGACAACCAAGACAATCAAGGTGGGGAAGTTACTTCCGCGCCGAGTGCCCTCTGCGGACCGGTCTGTGTCCGTGAAGACATTTGTCCCACCGTTCAAGGCCGTGCCGCACTCGAAGGAAGGCAAGCTTCTCGGTGGTCACTCTGCGCCGGCGAGGTCGACTCAAGTCGGGACTGTGAACAAACTGCCACTGCCACCAAGTTGCGTTCCACCCGCCCATCGTTCTCAGCTGTCTGTCGGTGAGGTGGCTTCCAGGGTGAAGCAAGGGTCGAAGGTCAAGGCTTTCGCCCATGACCTTCAGAATCTGGGGATTGTCTCTCAGGAGCCGTCGTTCAACATTGACGCGGTCGAGACTTCCGGGAGCGTTGAGAAGTCCGTTGTGGCCGGTGACAGCCGCACCATCGCGCCAGTCAGGAATAGGAGATCAACACTACCAGACCCAGTCACCTGCCCGTACGCTGTCCAGCGAGATGAGACATGGTCGCCGCCTCCGTCCCCGGATCTGTCTTCTTTCCCATCTCAGAGCTGGACGATTGTCGTCAATGTCGATGTCAAACATACGAAGACACCAACGACGATCTGTGCTGATGAGCCCCTCTCCGGCATAGGCGATACGCCGACGTCAGGTATCCCAGGCTCCCCCAAGGATTCTTCTCAGTCCCAATCCAAGTCCCCTTCCTCTTCCATTACATCATTGTCGTCTTTCGCGACTGTTGTTGACCCGGTCAGCCCAACAAAGCGTGTTGTTGGATCCGATGGTGTGGTCAAGATTAGCCCGACGAAAGGACCATCCGTCAAGGTTTCACACATGGTCGGCGCCGCGACAGTCATTTCGCCCTCGAAGAGCGGTCCCACATCTTCGACGGCAGCCCTCGCGAAGGTGATGAATGGAAGCCGGGCACCATTGCTAGCCACCAATGTTTCAGACACAGGAAACCGTTGCAGAATGACCGTCTGTCGTGCCATCGAGATCGCCCGGACGTTCTTCTCATCTTGGCGACGTGAACCACCGTCTGATACCGTGCCTACTGCGTCCGCGACAATGGGCTGTGAAGCGGCGCGGGTTCAAGAGCTGTTTATTCCTCCGTTGGACGAGTATGCGAAGGCGTCAAAGAGCCTCGCGATACAGAGGAAAGTGGCAGATGTCAGAGTGGTCGATCCTCGCCTGGGCTGCCTTAGCTCTCTCGCTGCGATGGCGGTCGTCACGAAGACTGGAACGTTAGGTTCAGACAGCGCCAGTCAAGTTTGATGCGCCAAGATGGGCCGGTGAGGTGAAGATTGCGGTGCACTTTATTTTTTATTTTTATTCTTCTTTCCACTGTCTGCCATTTTTGGTGGATTTCTTTTTTCTTCCGTAGCTCCCATTTGCTGCTTCAATCCCAAGTCTCGAACTCGACCGATGGTAATGAGGCAGCCATCTCGCGCCTCTCGACATCATCCCCGGTCCACAACCACTTCGGAACCGAGTCAGCCAACTACCAAATCCACGTACCGCCAAGTTCCCTATGGAAGTCCTTTCCTATTTACTTCATGCTCGTCAACTTGCCCCGAATCGACCGCGCCGCTTTCGCTCGGCTGGGCACCCTTCTCGCCGACGATTCTCTCGCCCCTTGTTTTCCTTCGACACCTGATGGTACGGTCCACCCGTGTATCAATGCTATCACTCACTCTTTGACTTTCAGCTTCGAGGACTGTACCTACGTTCTCCATCGAAAAATGTTGTGACACCGATCCTGGACCAAGTTAGTTTCCAACAGTGTTCGACATTTGCATCCCTTCGACCTGAACGATATAATCACTCAAGACTGCCGCTATCGTACCCTGAAGACATCCCTTGTTCCCATCGAGTCCCCGAGTGTTACTACCTTCTCCAACATTCTCATCACCGACCATTTCCTTGACTTTCGGCAATGTCGACGCTATCACACTCAAGGCTTGCGCATGCCTCCGAGGTCTCCCCGAACGTTTCACGCATCGATTGTCTCTCCACATTTTGATTACTTCGTCGCCTGTTGCAAACACCGCAGTACCTCCCAGATCTAGCAGAAACCGCCAGCCTAAACTTCCGTCACGCCACCATTTTTGCTTCTCTCCCCAGCCTGCACATGCCTACTCTCCAGCACGCCCGAATTAGGGCGCGGAGAAAGGCCGCGGGTGATGGTGGCGACGGCAGGCGTTCCCGTCTGGGCCTGGTTTGACAGATCTGTGTCTTTCCGTCTTTCTGCGGGTGCGAATGCACTTGACTTTGCGACGAAGTTTCAGTGTGGACGGTGCGAAAGCGATGACTGGAGCCTCAGGACGTGTGTGCGCAAGTCCAAATGGTGATGGCTGAGACAGTTCGGACAACGGTGGACGGTCCATATGATCGTTGGAGACTTGGCCTCGGAGGTGAGCAAGGTCGATGGCTAGGGTACAAGGTGGGTCTATTCAAGGTCGAACGAAGGCAATCCTTCACTCGGTCAAGCAAGTCCTCGTCGGCAGTTACCAACGATGAGGCCAGGCTAGACGAGGTCAACGGTGATTTTTCGCCATGTGAGAGACTCGGGGCGATCTAGCGCAGTGTTCAACATGGCGGCAGTCGGAAGTGGACGACCACTCCGATGTTCATTGCGGGCTATGGTTGGGACTCGTGGTAAGCGGTGGACTTGACTCGGGCTCGGGTTGGACTTGTGGTTCGGTTCGAGTTCAGGAGAGGACGAGGGCGACCCCTTCCCTCAACGCGGCATGGGAGTCAAGCATTTGGAAGGTCATCTGGTCCTTTTTTTCTTCTTTCTTTTGCGCCAGATTGACTCATTTTACTTTCACTTCCTTTCCGACCCTTGTTTTTGAAACATGGGTCATTTCCAAGTTTGCAGCCCCCTTTTTTTTTCCCTTGGTTGCGACGCATCTTGCCATTGCCTCGGTCTGAGTACACATCTCTCGTTTCTTGGTGCTTGCAAGGGGCTCTAGCCCGCACCATCTTTCTTCTTTCCCCCCATCTATCCCAAGTTTGCAGCGTTTCTAGTTTCATGGTGCTTGCAGGGGGCTCTAGCCCGCACCGTCTCCTTTTCCCCATCCATTCCGAGTTGACAGCATCTCGTAGTTTCATGGTGCTTGCAGGGGGCTCTCGCCCGCACCGTCTTTTTTCTTCCCCAGACATAGTGTTTGTGTATCTAGTATGATCAGTATCTATATAATTTGCCAGGACGACAAAGTAAATCCTAGAAAGGGCTGCCGAGCCAGTCAGCTAGCACAACTTACCGGAGTCTCTCTACCTCGTCCACTACCGTCTTCGCGATCGCGTCTGGATCAGTGTGAACCACGGACGACGATTCCGCCGATAATACTTGAGAATCAGTATGTAAAGGTCTTGAGCGAGCATGTGGGGACCTCGTCGGTAACCGTCTAAACATCTATGCATAATAATACAAGTACTACATTGAATCGGTTCTGTCACATTTAAAAAATACAGTTGTTTTACAAAGCCTTCGCAAGAGGCGACACGACCTTTTGGCCCTTGTAGAAACTGATCACTTTCTTGCCGACCGTAGCAATGTCTACAGGGGTAAATCAGTCCATCAGCGTGGATGTCAGTGGCTGTACGCACTTGCGCCAGTAATACCAAACTTCTCGTAGACCTTCTGGTATGGTCCTGATGCTCCCCACGTCGACAAGCCGTATTGCTACGAAATCATCATGAACACGAACATCATCTCAGACGTCGCTGACACTTGCCTCGTGGCTGTACTTTTGCCACCCAACGGTCGATAATGCCTCCAAGGATAAGATTGGAGCCCCACTCCTCAGGACACTTAACTTGTATTCCTTGTCCTGCCTGTCAAAGACAGACCAGCAAGGCAAGCTCACCACACGGGCATTTAAGCCCTCGTTTTTCAGCTTGCTTGCGGCCTCCAATGCAATCGAAACCTCGCTTCCGCTGCTAACAATTGTCAAGTCCTCGCCGTCGACCTCATAGAGCACGTATCCGCCACGTGTAGCGCGTTCGATAGAGGACCCCTCGAGGTTAGGAAGATTCTGACGGGAAAGCGAGAGGATGGAAGGTGTCTCTCGGCTCTGGATTGCAACCAGGTAGGACGCAGAGGTCTCATTGCCATCGGCTGGACGCCAGAAGTCGAGATTTGGTATAGCACGCAAATGGACAGCAGTTTCAATTGGCTGATGAGTAGGACCATCTTCACCAAGACCAATGGAATCATGAGTCGCTATGATGGATAGATGGCTCAGCAGACGGATGAAAGGCAAGATAGAGTTCCACATACCAACCCAAATCACCTGGTGCTTGCTTAGAGCTGATAACCTCACAGCACCGGCGGCGTATGACACAAAGTTCTACACATCGGGTGAAATACAAGTATATGTGGTTGGCAATTGTACGCACCATGAACGTCCCGACAAAGGGAAGAATACCACCATATGCCGCCAGACCGTTAGCAATTGCGCCCATGCCATGCTCGCGAACTCCGAAGCGGATGTACGTTCCCGAGTAATTCCCCAGGCCAGTACTGGGGGGCTGGAAGTCGACAGTTCCCTTGACCTTGGTCAAATTGCTACCAGTCAGATCTGCAGAACCTCCTATAAGTTCCGGAAGCTTGGGTGTTATCGCGGTCAGAACAATTTCAGACAACTTCCTGGAGGCCTGTGCGGCATCGCTGGGCTTGTAGACCGGCAGTGAGCTCTCCCATCCTTCCGGAAGCTTTCCAGAAATCCGGCGCGTGAGCTCGGCGTGCTCCTTCGGGTAGGCGCTGCCATACTTTGCAAGCAAGGCCGTCCAAGCCGTCTCAAGCTCAGCGCCTCGACTGGCGACTGCCCGGTACGTCGCATATGTCTCACTCGGGACGTAAAAGGTCTGATCTGGTGGAAAACTGAATTTACTCTTGAGAGATTGGACGTCATCGGCCTTGAGGGCTGTGTGACGGGTTAGTTAAGGCTAGGATGCAAAGATGTAACCACGCACGAGAGCCGTGTATGGCATGGGTACCCTGTTGCCTGGAACCATACCCGATCGTGGTTCGGAGCTGGATGAGAGTGGGCTTGGACTTTTCTCGACGAGCAGCTGCGATCACGTTGTAAATTCCGTCGAGATCGCTAGCAGCACCGGTAGGTCAAAGGATGCAGACCATGTAATTGAATATTACCTGTCGCCATCTTCGACATGGAGAACCTGCCAACCATATGACAAAAACCGCCGACCGACATCCTCGGTGAATGCGACAGCAGTATCACCGTCGATGGAGATGTCTATTCAAAAGGGGTAGGATGTGGTAACACGCCATAAGGTACCCAAACTCACGGTTGTCGTCGTAGATCTAGGAACACACTCGTGAGCATAGCGATACCCAAGAACGTCGAATGTACGTACAACGATAAGGTTACCTAGCTGCAAGTGGCCAGCAAGAGATGCGGCTTCGCTTGCAACACCTTCCATGAGACAGCCATCTCCTGTGAAGACTGACAGCGCGAATATTAATCCATCGTCTGGATGACGTGGAAACGCTACCTACCATAAGTGTAGTTGTTTACAAGGTCAAAGTTGCCGCGATTGTACAAAGCGCCGAGGTGAGCCTGCGCCATGGCAAGGCCGACGCCGTTTGCGAATCCTTGACCAAGGGGACCAGTGGTGACTTCGATGCCTATGTATAGATACCTGTCAGTAAGATAGGGTGGTTAGCAATAGGTTTGCAGTACCGTCTGTGTGATGCGCCTCTGGGTGGCCAGGGGTCAACGAGTTGATTTGTCTAAACGCCTTGAGATCATCAATGGACAGTTTATACCCCAGAAGGTGCAGCAGAATGTATTGCAAAGCACAGCTGCGTCGAACAAGGGGTCATGATCGCACGATAGACTATGACAGCAGTCCACTTACGCGTGTCTGGAATGATGACATCAGTCACCGATAAAGCGAACAAGAGGAAGTTTACCCATTGGAAAGTACAAAGCGGTCACGATTGAACCACTTGGAGTTACTGGGGTTCGCGTTGAAGAATCTAAAGTGCTGGTATGAGGAGCCAGGAACTGATCAGGGAATGGGCTTTGCCTAGTGAAAAGCACATGAGCGACGGGGGCCATGCCCATGGGCGCACCTGATAGATGGACCGCTGTTAGCGAATGGCCAGGGTCGCTGGGATGGTGCTCACCGGGATGGCCAGAGTTGGCCTTGCCGACGACGTCCGCGGCGAGGGTACGGATGGTTGCGATGCAGGTCGCATCTATGGGGCCGAATTGCTGAGACATGGCTGATGATGGGGGATGAAGAGAGATAAGGGGCGATTTGCTAATAATCAGGTTACTCATTTTGCCCGGGTTCACACGTCGTCCACTGAACATGCATCCCCAGCTTTCGGACAAACGCGATGGCGAGTGCCAGGTTCAGACAGTCCCTCATTTATTCTTATCGCCCCACAGCCTGTCGAGAATTCATCGAGGCCCTCGATCTCTGCCACACAAGCAACTGGAAACGCTTGACTGGCGGCTGCAACGAACAAAAGTCTGCACTCACCCAATGTCTCCACAAAGAAGTGAGGTCCCAAGCCCTCCTCATCCCCCACCTTGACCTCTTGCACAGAGCCGTGCGCGCTCGAGTCGCAATCGCGCCGCCGCCAAGGAGCGCCGGCTCAAGACCGAACAAGTGTGGAAAGAGCTTCATGAATACGATTAGTCCTTGCCCGGATAAAAAATCCAGCCAAGCTGTCTTTCTACTCTCTTCACCGGGGGACGTCTGTCATCTGAAACACTCGTAACTCGGTTTTCTATTGGCATTTGGCATCAGACGATGCTGTTCGTCAGCCTCCCCCCCTTTTTACATCGCAATGAAAACCCCAGTACAACAATAACTCGTAAAGCTCGCCTCTCCCTCTCTGCATCTCTGTGAGAGAAGGACTAGTGTTCTTTCGTCTTCATTTCAGCACGAGCTATCCCTGCCCGTTGATGAGGTACCTGACAAAGGGCATGGCTGTGTGTGGTGTCTGCTTGCTGTCTCATCACGTATGGGCTTTGCTCCCTACACCTTGGTCTATGCTCAATAACCCCACTCGACGCCAGGACGTTCTACGTCGGCGGATTTTATTCATGGGGTATTTTGCAAGCCGGGCTCGCAAATGAAAAATATGCACAAGACTCTACGCTCACATTTGTCGGCTCCTTTGCCATATCTTGGGTCACAATTGGTTCTGTGCGCACTCCTGGCTGCTTCACTGGCTTAGCGCTCGTAGTGTCGCCATGCTGGGGTGTTTTTCTGCTCGGATTTGGTCAAGTCCTGAATAGCTTCAGTGCGAAGAGTATCGGTGGACTCTTTACTAACGGTATCATCGTTGGTCTAGGAAACAGCTTATGTTTCTTGGTACGTATTTATTTGTCTTGCACCATCTTTCTAAAGCATAATCTCGTCAGGCTTGTGGGACGCTCCCCGCACAGTTGTTCAAGCGAAGACAGGGTCTCGCCAACGGCTTGATCTTTGCTGGTGGTGGTCTTGGCAGTTGTCTCCAAAGCATCGTCATGCAGATCCTCATCGACACACTCGGTATCCTGTGGACGTTCCGAATCGTGGAATTGATCATTCTTCTCGTGACTACCGGCTGCAATGTTGTTGAGGGAGCGCCGTACGTACGTCTCTGCTACGATCGATTAGTATTACCATTCTTCAGTACCCTGGATACTCTTAGATTTAATCTTTTATCAGGTCGTTATTAAAATGTGTGCTACCCTCGACTCTGGCATTGCAACATTCCCTCTACTCGTTCCCCCTCTCTTCTGTTGTCGGCCGCGTTGGATTGGGCCACCTCTGTGACTTCATTGGCCCTCTGAGCAGCCTATATATTGCTATCGTTCTGAGCGCCATCAGCATGCTAGTGGTTTGGCCAAATTCCAACTCGCTTGCTCCGTTCATTTTATTCATTCTCGTCGATGATCTTGGAAATAGTAGCTTCTTTGCCACTATGCCGAGCGTCGTGGCGCACGTCTGCGATTCAAAAGTGAGGATCGCGTTCGTGATGGTCGTCACTTCATGGTCGGACGGATGCTTGATGGCGCATATTGTGCCCCATGTCTACGGTCTGACTCTATCCGCACTCACAGGGCGCGCCTGTACTGGCTGAATCCTCGAAGAATACGGCGGAAGTGACGCTGGTCGAAAAGTATACCTACCTGCAATGCTGGCTCAATGTCTATAGGCGGTGTTTTACCCGTCCTAGGTTCTCGGCATCTCTTCAGCAGGCAGCTTTCCGTTTTTGCTTGAATCCCATGGATCACCGTCTTGATGGGCGGTATTCCCTCGCCATGTTAGTAGTGCTTTGTTCAGTAGCTCGTTTCACAGCAGAAATACAACGTGTGAAGACTGTATAACAGTAAATTACCCAAAAGTATCTGGGAACATATAGAAAATGGAAAGTGGTCTCAAAGTTTCATGTCGCCTATGTGTGATCCGACCTTTGTCTTGAGGTAGAAAACAATCCACCAACGACACTTGTCATAGTTTCCGCAATCTGACGCTGTTGTACCTGAGCGTGTTTGACGGCGAACAGTCGAACACCGGTAGAGTTCCAAATCCCTAGAGGGGACATCCCATGCACGTAAACCTCCCCCCATATCAACGAGGTGAGCCAGACGATGGAAGCCTCTGACCACTGGTGGAATAACAGTTAGTAGATAGAAATTGAGCAGATAGCATACAGACCATGAATCTCCGAGGATACACTTGGGGCCTCGGTGGAAGGACGTCTACGAGGGTCACGCTCTGCAGGAAATCCGTGATAGCACCCGCAGTATTTGCTTTCTGACGACCTGCTTGTAGATTCTGAACCTTGGGGAGAAGCTCTGAAACGACCAACATTACGATGTCCAGAGGAAGGCTGTACAACCATTAGTTCAGTGACCATCAAAGAGGTCAGCTACTTACCCTTGCTGCCAGGAAGTGACCTGGTGCCGATGTATTGAGTACAGACTGCGTGTTACCAATAAATAGACTCACCCATTCCTGGGTGGGCACAAAGCCATTCCGTCCGATCCCAGCAGTTGCGATTCTTTCAGCGCTGCTATTCGCATCCAATGAGAGCGATCTCCTTTCTCTCATTTTCCCCCGGACCTTCTCAGAGGGCGGGGTACCAGGAGTGTTCTCGGAATGCGATAGAACGGTTGGGTGCGAGGCAGTGGGTCCCACCTCGCCCTCCATGTTCGGATCACCCAATGGCTCTGCTTCCCGTTCAAGAACATCATCTCGTTGCTGCAACAATCGAGCCTTTTCCGCGTGCGGGTCTCCACTCTCGAGGTCGTCTTCTTGGCGACCGACTCCTTTCCTGCTTCTGTCAGATTGAGCGGCTTGCTCCTCTCTGGCAAGCTCGATACGCTTGATCTCGCGTAGTCCTCGAGTCAGGGTGAAGGTGCCAAGTTCTTGGAATATCTGATGGGCAGTAAGGATCCCATATAGCAAGTTGGGGTTGTCGGATAAGTGATGAAATATCACCGAGTTAAATACCTCAAGCCTAGGGTCATTAGCGAATAAATTTAATCAGGTCAATATAATACGCACATGAAAAAGAGCAATCTAGGGTGACTCTCGTCCGACAGGAGGAAGCGTGGGTTTGAAAACGATTTAAACATTTGAATGAGTCGTGTTGATGAGATCACCGAAAGGTTCTTGAAGTACGGCGCGGCATTCGACAACGCGATGATAAGAGCAGGGTATAACGAATTGAGCGTTCCAGATGTTGTGGCTATCATTGAGTATATTGCCTGTATCACTTTCAGAGGCTGCAATGAATTCTCGATGTGTCGATCAGATGACGCACCGTAATCATGAAATCAGCAGCCGATCCTGGTGTTGCCCATTTCGCGGGTATAGATATCTTGATAGGGTTCAAAAGCTTATTGCCAAACGCAGGTTCCGCTGACAAGGTCTGAATGATATAAGTCAATGCACGACAAAGACCATGTTGCTCTAGACAGCATAATGAGCACGAGCCTGAAACGACGATAACCGTCTCGCAGACGTACGAGGTTTGTCTTTAATATCTAGACCATAGCATAAAAGGTATGCTAATACGTCCGTCGCTCTATCAGAATCCAAAAGATATGCACGGAATTTCTTAAGTGGCAAAATGAGCGAGTGCAGGAACAAGACAATACGATTCTAACCTTGTTTAACTCGATCATCTTCCAAAACAGAATATCTAAGAGCGGTGAGAATGTCCGTCGCATTTATGATTAAGACAAGCCACATACTGATCTCCGGCACGTATGATACAGACTTTCTAGAGCCCGGGAGCAAGTTGTTCGCAACGGCAAGTTGTTGTTCCAAGAAATTCATGATGCCGTCCAATATGAAAGCAAAATCTTGTGTGCGGTGCTTGACACAACTCAGCCCACTTTCCGCACAGTGATAGACAGTGACTTGCCAGCTTTGCCAAGAAATACCGAAATGCGTTTGTTTTACTCGTCGGGGCAGAAGCCATGGACTCTCCAGTCCCTGTTGAAGCGTCGCGCGCGGGGCCACTCTGAAAGTCAAGCAAAACACAAAGGACTTGCAGGCACATCCCCACGAGAGCAGTTCTGGGGTCCTCCCCCTTAAACACGAGGTGATTATACGGAACTTTGCCTGCCATGCTTGCGATGGTGACGTTCGCCGTTTGCGAAGAGTTTACGACAGTGTTGAGCAGGGAGCATAGTAGGGTCAACACATCCCGGCGAGGAGTTTTTCGGGTCACGTGAAGAGTGTAGAAGGATGGTTTACTGAACAACGACCCGGGGGGAACGTACATTTGACGCGATAATAGCACGAGGAGCAGACGCAAAACCTCGGTCTTATTCGAATCATATTGAGTACTCGGGCCTGGATCGGTGGTGGTGCCGACGCCTTTCTCCCTATGATCAAGTCGTCATGGGTGGACTAACCGTAGCAACTCAATGAGCGCACCAAATAACATAATTGATCTTGTAATGGTCGACTTGTATTTTGGTAGGCAGGGTGAACCCACAACAAAAAAGGAGGTCGTTAATACAACTAAACAGTTTCTCGCCGAGAGATGGCAAAAGTATTTTCCCCGGCTGCGGTTTAGATCCCGAACCTTGGAGAGTCGGCTTGGTCGCATCGCCAGATTCGCTTGGGTCGTCGTCGTCGTCTTCAATCACAAATTGAGGCGCTTCTTCAGCGAGAGGTTCGTGTTCGTGTTCGTTGTCTGCTTCCACCTTTTTCCACAAAACTTCTAGCTCGAATCCATTCGATTCGCCCTCCACTTCGAAGACGACAGGAAGTACTCTTTGGAGAACACGGATGGCGTTCAAAACCTCTTTCGTGGTATTGCGTTCCGTCGTGACTGATTTGATGAAGGACGTTGCATATGAGGCCACAGAGACGCCGGTTGTGGAGGGAAACGTGTGGTCAGAAACTAGATTGAATAGCCGTGATGTGAGGACCCGTATCAAGGTAGCGACATTTTCGGGTGCGTCCAACATCGCACGACGAACTAGTCACGAGATGAGCGCCGTGGCATATGGATTGCACGGTATCTACGTACTGTCATGCGGCGAAACGAGAGAGAACACATCTGAGGGTGTGTCGAACAGCACGAAGTACTGTAAATATTGAGTAAAGCACCCGAGTAGAGTGCACGAGAAGACGACGGACCTGATCCCAATAACTATCGGTCTCAGCAATGTTCTGTGGGGACGGTAACGGAATATATGATTAGCACGTCATCAACCGAGCTTGCAGACAATACGGACCCTGGTGGAGATCAGCTTGGAGATCCCCCCGGGACGACTGCGGAATGCTAGTTTGGCCTCGTCCGACAGCAGACCCAAAGGCGCCGTGAGTTTCTGAGGAAGGCTTGCAAACATGAAGCAAGTGTTGATGACAAGACTGGTCGCAGCAGAATCCGGAACTGGCAGTGACGTTTCTCACAAGTTCGACAGCAACAAATTACATCAGACATCTACCCACTGCGTATCTATCACTTTCCGTCGAACTTTCATGACTTTCTGGCCAGGCTCGACGCCGAAAGTGCCACCTGTCGTTTCACCAATCAAGTAATTGGGCACTCACCGCG
>JBBPLJ010000178.1:4890-18227 GCA_038089715.1 Veloporphyrellus conicus
GGGTCATCCACGACCTTTTCATGTACTCCGACCACCCCTGTAATTACCAAAGTGCTAAGTCATAAGTGGCTCTCATTCACCACAACCATTCCAGTCTTTCACTACACCCAACAACAGAGACATGTTGAAGCGACAGCGGCCGGCGACACCACCCCCTTCGTCGCTTGGTGACTCTCCTTTCTTCCTCCCTGACGGTCCCATCAGACCACTTCAATCATTCCACACTGAGGGCCCCTCTCAGCCTCGTTCCAAACGACAGCGCATGCGACCTCCGCCCCTGGAGGGCGTGCTGAGGGGGTTTCTGGAATCGGAATCCACTGGCACACACTGGGAAAGCGACGGTGAAGAGGACTGGGCAGAAGATCCGTATGATGTGGTTGGCTCAGCGTCACCTCCGTCGACGATGGGAGATCAATACAAGGACGCAAATTGTTTTCTCCATGAGCTCCATGTCCTCAATCAGCACAGGCTGCTATTCGCTCACTCTCCTCGAGATCGCCGCCTGAACTCGAACCCTAAGACGCTGCTACCTAGTGCACACACCCATACACAGGACCCTCCAACGGGACAGAGACCAACAGCTTGGACCAACCCATCACCTTTTCATTCCGCACCCTCACGACTTGCTCGCGATAGACCAGCAGACCAACATCATTCCATCGAGTTTGCAGGGCAGAAAGGACTCGTCGAGGAGGTGCAGTGCGTGCGGCAACGTTACGAGGACGCTAATAGGTATGAGGCTTCATTCCGACAGTAGCTGCAATCACGCTGAACCCCAACTTGAGATTGCTGGGCTCGCTTTTTCTTTCACGCAGACGTGATGTGGAAGGGACGATTTCCCTCCCTGTCAGTCTGAGCAGCTAACATACCACCCGTACCCTTGCTTCCGCATCGTTTCTTCATGGCATCGCAGTTACAACCCCGTGCTCGAGTATATACACATACTGCGCATTGTGGGGTATTCACGACAGTCGTATCCAACGTGCCTCGGCGGTTGGCAGAGGCAACGGATATTATTTTCAGCGTCTATACTACTCGACCGCCTTCGAAACACGTCCCAGTCCCAGCTTCACCTCACGTCCTAATGCGTGACTGAGCTCTTGTTCGAGAAGAACGCCTATCTCTTCTCCGGTCCGGGAGTATCGCCAGTCGTCTGTGGATGCCACGTAATCATATCGCTTGGGTCCACTGACCGTTCATTCGATCAGCGAGGTTGATGTCAATGAGCAGCCATGAATTTTTTGACGTTCCAGTCGCGTATAGGATTGGCAGGTGTATTAATTGCATTATAATCAAACAAGTCAGTACACCAAAGGGTTAATAAGAGAAGTGACTGCTTGATCGAAAAAGAGTTGGACGGACCTGACGGGAGACGAGAGCCAAATTTGCTTGTTGGGAGGCTGCTTGTTGATGACATACGTCCCCTTTGGCCCAAGAACGAGTGTTAATACACCGCTCTGCAATGGTATCCACATCGAGTTCATGGACTGGGACGATCAATGCAATGCACAACTCACATGGTAATCAACTTCAAATCCCTCGCTGCCTATCTCATCCAGAAGATCCTCCAGTCGCTCAAGTAGAGAAGCCATGGTTACATCGGCAAGGGCATGGTACCGGCCCATGGATAGGTCACTACAATAATTTAGTGTCCAGCTCGTCAATGAATCCAGCGCGAGAACCGTCGGTGAAGACAACCTACCTATGGTTGATGTGAGGCACAGGCATGCTTAGCGGTCGTTTGCCCAGGCAGGCTCGCAGCACGCAGGTGGGACGCTGTGGAGAGGCGTGCATAGTGGGAAGCACAACTGTTTTTACAGCGCGCCCTGCACATGATAGCATACGTTGCGACAAAAACCTAGGGAGTGTTCGGGAAGACATGGGCCCAGACAGCGAACCGAGGATGACTAGGACTGATGTATGTAGCAAGTCCGGTTAAATCGAACGGGAGCACAAAACCGCCTTCGTAAAGGTGGGAGTTGGACAACAATTTGACGGTAGGTCTCAATATATGGGTTTGAAGTACCGGGATGAGAGTACGGAAGTGAAAGGGGTAGAATACCAGCACGGCGATACTTAATCGGTTGTTGGATTCATATCTCAGGTACTACATACAACCTAGTCGGAATAATAATCCCGGCCTCATGAACTTTTACCGTCGCCTTCCCGAGACACCCAGTCGAGCCAAGACCCCTCGTAATTAAGGACGCTACGCAAAAATAAATCAGTGTGTAGGTGTACCGAAAGACCGGAATGCCCACTTTTCGTAGCCATTTCTTCTGGCGATATCACACGCTGAGGCGCTTCGCTTACCACTTCTACAATAGAAAACAATTTCCTGGGTGGTGCCCGGCTTGTCGAAACCATGCTGGCTACGAAAAGCCTGAGGGTTCAAGTTCAGGGAGTTGGCGAACACTGAAAGCGGGAGGTTCACGGATGAGGGAATAGACCCCTGCATCACTTCGTCAGGCTCCCGGACGTCAATCAGGTAAGCCTCCTGGAAGAGTACATGTCCGGAAGCTACATATGACAGAGTAGATGCAAACATACGCTACTGGGGCTGAGGGTTTTCGGCTTAAGCTGCTCGTAGCTGAGAACGGGGCCCTTCCAGTTCTCCTGCAGCTTGTCATTGAGTTTGCGCGCAACTTTGAGAGCCTCTTCGTGGTTGGCCTTGGAAGACTGACACCGAGTGAAAGGCTGCAGGGTCGGCACCGCGCGAGTGAGGAGGACAGGTCGAACACAGGAGCGTGAAGCACTGATGACTACTGTTCGCAGCATCTTGGATATTGGAGTGATATGTGCGCTTGTCACACTCGGAGTGCATCGTGTCAACTAGAGGAGTGACAGCGTCACGTGTTGATTGCAAAGCAGAAGGACGAATTTATTCGGCATTTTGCGGTTGGATGAGCAGAAATGCCGCAACTTAAATACCTCACCCTCCTTCTTACTCCCGTACCTTATCTGCCCACTCACCACACATCGACCTCTCCGACGCTCACGAGTACTCCTTCGACGACGGTAACACATTCACCCTGGTGACACGAAGCAACACAAGTTGGAGCGTAGTTCTCAGAACACTTGTGTTGCGCCGTGCCACCGATCGCCCTCCACATTGCGCGCCCCAAGAAAGCGTAGAGCCATCTCTCTGTTATTATCACCACCCCCTTCACCTTAGCAGCCTCCATAGTGTTCAACCAGGTTGTCCACATCGTTATCCTCACCCTCTGATTCGCCTATCCCTTGTCGGCGTCCCACCGTCACCTGACTTCACTGTATCGTAAGCTGAGTCCTGATGCTATAGCTGCCGCCACCCCTGTAACCATGGCCCGCATGACACCTCAAGCACGTAGTTTGCGTCGGTTTGTCCGTTTCCCCGAGTACACAAGTACATGCTTTCCTTGAACGAAGAGGCGCGCGCGTCCGATCCCATCGGTGGCACCGAACGGGATTGCACTGTCAGAGGAGTTGAACTGACACGAAACACATTCCTAGGAGGATCTGTTCCTGCAGAATGTGTCAGGGAAGTAGGACTTCACGCCAGGGACATAATCCGTGCCAGGCTTATTACCGCGAATGTTTCTCATGCAGTTTATAATCCAATTTTATATGTAAGTCTGGATGGAGATATCCAAGTGCTGTCAGTCACGGTCCGTTGGCCTTAAATGTCCACCTGTTCAGTCCCCCGTCTTCGCCACCTACGGTGACCATCGCTCTGGTCGCTAATATGAACAATTCGACCAGCACTTCAATGGACATGGCCATGACCCCATGGTTGCACTTCGGAAACATGGACTACCTTATATTCGAAACCTGGCGCCCGTCATCTCATGGTGCGATCGTTGGCGCTTGCATAGGGTTGTTTTTGTTTTGCATCTTGGACCGCTGTCTTGCTGCGTGTCGGCGAACTCAAGAATCTCGTTGGATGGCCAGGTTCGCAAACCATTGATTTCTTGCACTCTCATTCTGACTAGTAGCTAGGTCCATCCCGATATCGAGCAATGCACATTCTGGCTCTAGCAAGGAATATGGTATCGAAGTTTCCGTCGAAGGCCCTGTCCCTGCGCGTAGACGGCTTGTTCCCTCGTTCACGCCGTCTCAGGATATCCCACGTGGTGTCATTCATGTTATCCAGTCAACTTTTTCGTACGTCCTAATGTTGGCTGTCATGTAAGTACGGTCGATGTCCATGTGTTCGAAGTTTCATAGCAACAACGCACAGGACTTTTAATGGTGCCTATATCATTTCTGTCATCCTAGGGCTTGGTATTGGAGAGGTTGTGTTTGGTCGCTTCGGCCGCCAGCAGGAAGTCTGATTGGCAATGAAACCTTATCAAGAGACATTCGTGTAGTAACCACGGCTGCTTTCGGCATACCGCCCCTTAGCGTGTAGTCTAGAAGCTGCCCTCCGTGCAATAAGTACTGTGAATTTCTTACTATGTTGTAAGACTCACCGACATCGCGGCCGAAATTCTATCCCGTATACCAACCACCCCGTATACCAACCGCAGTTTCACATGACAGATCCTGTACATATGTGAGGGCGGTTGCTTTGCTCTTCTTCCTTATCAATTTCACGCCCTGTTCACATCTGTTGTTATCGCCATTCCAGTGTTGGCGCCATGTGTGCCCTTCTATACGTGCGTAATAATTGAGGTAGGCTGTTCGACTTTGTGGATGGACCTCGGACTAGTGTTTTTAGTTCCTTGTGCAAAATTAGAGCACGTTCGTACAGCTCTCAAACCTCAGGTCCGTACATCATATGATGCACAGAGGTCGTTGACGGTTGATAGGGACTTAGTACTTAATGGGCAACCTTGTGCCTTGGACCTTCTCATGGCCCGTCTCTCCGTGGGAACGAACAAAACAAGACCATCCCCAGGTGAAAAAATTCTTTCGGATAGATTTCAGACCCAGTGTAACCCCGTAACAAAATTGATTTAAATACCAGTCGGTTATGCTAGACCATTAGAACTGCATTCTTTCCTGCAGAGCCATCTCATAGAATGCGTTTCATTTCTGTCACTCTCGCTGCTGCATTCGCTACTTTTGCAAATGCACACTTCCAGCTTCAATATCCCCTGCCAAGGGGGCCATTTGTTCAGAACTCGGAGCCAACGTTCTGTGGTTAGTGGTACGCTGATGCTGATCGGTGATTATCTTACGCACGATTGCTGTAGATGGGTACAATGACGCGGTTTCGAACCGCACTGTCTTCCCCATTAGCAACGGGGTCATCGACCTTAACAGCGAACACCCAACCTGGACCGGTAATATTCTTACTGTCGATAAATGGGTAATCAGGCAGACTGATGCAGCATCTCTGGCCACATAGTTGGTGTTATCATCTCCACGGTGCAAGATCCAACTTCATTCGCTGATTTCAACTCTTCGTCGGGGTATCAATTAGTCGTCCCGTACTTCCAGACGAGTGGGGAAGGGAAGTTCTGTTTCCCAATCAACATCACAGCATCTGGGGTTTCCGGCATCCAAGACGGAGCGAATGTGACTATTCAAGTAGTCTATGACGGCGGCGACGGTACCCTATATCAGGCTAGTTTTATATTCCGATTCACGATAAAACCTTCAGACTAATGGAACCACTAGTGTGCGGATTTAACGCTCTCTGCCAATGCGACAGTTCCGAGCAATGCGACCTCCAGCTGTGCCAATGTCACGTCAAGTACGACCGCTTCGTTCCCGACTGCGTCAGCAGCGAGTACAAGCGACGGCGAAAAGAATATAGTGGCGTTTTCTGGTGTTGTTGCAGCTGTTTTGACTAACCTGCTGTGGTTTCTTTGAGGTATCAGCCAGGAGTTCGCATATAAACATAACGCAAGTGCAATGGTAGGGAGAATTTATTGAAAGCGGCCGAGTTTATGTTTGGAACATTAAAACGTGCGCGTAAGCTGTGACAGCGTAGTAGGCAAATTGCTTATTGTTCACCTGAAAGGCTGACTAAGCTAGAGATATCGTATTAGGAACTTTTAGTAAGGTAGAGGCGTGCGCCCAAGGTCATAGATAGCGCGTGCTGGATCGAATTGGCGGACGGGGCACCTTGAGGCATGATGAGTACGAGGATATTATACAAGCTCGCGCATGCCTGGCGGTCGATTTGACTCGACCACTACGCCTGGTTGCGCAATCGCAGGCCAGGACCTAAAAGGCCTGCTGGCCTACCGCGATTGAATAGACCCTAGTAGTGTTTCAGACCCGTGCTTGGCCTGCCGACTGCGGCGCGATAGCCACACATGTGTGCCCGCACCTCTAATGCCGTAACCAATGAAACAGCCGGAGAGGCATACAGGGCACGTTGAAAGTCTTTACAATATGTCATGCGTCTTCCTCATGCATTCGTATGTTGGCGACCGTTGAACACTGGCAAAGCAGGTAAGTACGGTTTTGACGTGGGACAGTCCGTTCGGCTAACCCTCGAGCAATTTCCTATCCGCAAGGATCTGAAGGAAGCGCTTTCATGACATAGGGTCCAGCTGCGCGAACAGGGTGCATCGGAACGGGGCTGGCTTATGAGCCAATCAGCCGTGCAGTGCGACTCGCGCTCAGCGCTGAGATGGGTCAGTTACCTCTTACGATGATGGAGGCGAACCTACCCGAGTCTGATTTGACATTTTCACGTCCGCGCTTATCCCCCTTGTCGCATTTTCCTCAGCCTTTGAACTGTGGCTCGTCGGAATCGTTAATCATAGATCCAAGTGATGCCATCGATCAGACACTGCACAGGTCCATCATCATGATTCATTCGATATTGTCTAGATTTTGTCCCCGGATGGTGACTCGATGACAGGTGGGTGCTTTCCTATTCCTCGTCATTGATGTCCGCGCCGATTCTCATTCGCAGGGCTAGGGTGGAATTGTGCTTACGAATTTCATATCACGGCGGTGCACCGCGCTCTGGTTGGGTCCACGGAGCTTCGGGGCAGCTTCAAGGCAAATCAGTCTAAGTTTCGCTTCTGTATTTCCCACTAGCGTTACTTATCCGGGTCGGCCTAATCATTTAGTAAGTCGCTACTGCTAGAGCAATATAGACCGACTCTCTCAGACAGCCGACGTTTATGGCCCATCGTCATCATCCTCTATCCTAGTTGAACTGAATGGGGGTCCGCACCCAACATCATCTTAATGAGCCGCGACACGTCGGGTGTACGGCTCAGGCCCACGCAATCGTCATTCGTCATGACAGCCGAAGGAACCAGTGGCAGTGTAGAATCGTTTTGGGGCTTAAAGGGCCTTACCGAACAGCATGCTCCTGGTACACCGCAGAGCCCTGATCACTAAGAGCTCCGCAGCACGGCGTCCTTCCTCTCACGCACTAGCCCCCAGGCTTGCGTCGGTTCCATGAGGTGGTTTCGTCGAAAGCGCGATCAACTTTCCGGTTGGGAGGTGGTCGGATGCCAGACTGTAGCACCCGTGCTCATGTTTGATGAAACAGGTGCATGTCATCCCGTGATCTCGAGGGGCACCCTCTAATTGCCTTTCATTCCAGAAATTGATATCGTGCGCGTTGGAGCGTGTGACACGTGCAGAAAGTACATCTTTGACTTCAAGAAGCATGCCCCGGACGGGGATCAATGTGCCAACGCACTATTATTTTCACAGCAGCGACTCCTACAGGAGGTTGCAACGAAGCATTACAACGTCTTGCTCGCAGAGGGGTAAGCATCAATCTTGCCCATCTCTTAGCAACGGGCTGACGATAACCGGATATGCAGCTGGACGTTGACGCGATTACGACAGGGAAACCAGCATCGGTTAGAAGTAGAATATATCGGGCGCGCAGGATACATATCCGGAAAACTCCCTGCCTCGCGACGACCTCCATTCATAGCCGTCATCCAACAACCACACTCACTGTCGTGACTTATCCTTATCTTTCGTGTATCGTCCCAGTTGTGTCTCCTGTATTCGTACCTCATTCGTACCTCATCCTCGTGTATCCGTCGCTTCATCTCAAGCATACATTTTTATTTATTCAGAGTCCCAGATCCGTTAGGAACGATCTGACTGCGAGACCATATTGAAGAGGGGATGATCACGCATTTCAATGATGCGAGGAGCAACAGATGGTGATATTACCTCAGGACCTTCTTCATTCTAATTTCAGAAATGCCTCGTGCAGGCCTTCTTTCGCAAAATGGATCGATCAAGATCAAGTCACCTCGGAGAAAGTTGCGGACGCGGGAGTGCTCGAATGCCGAGTCGTATGCCACGCCCGGCAGGCTCGTATATAATGGGAGAGTCGTAAGATTCCAGTTTCCTCGTCCACCTCCCTTGCTGATGCACCTGAAGCACCTTGCTAGCCCATCCGACATGGTTAATTGTTGTACCCTCATCTTCTCCCGCCTCTTCGGCAGGCACATCGCACACACTCGTCGGGATATCGAGATCGCCACCCAGGGCAATGATGGGGACAGCATCAAGAGCTGTTCGGGCCCGGCGCACACGCATGACACCCTGGCCAAAACAACACACTCGAAGGTTGGCCCCCGTGTTAGGCATACTGAGCAATTTCTTTGCAAGGGAGGTGTCGACGCTAGGAGATTAGTTGATATCTCCCGCAAAGGGTTGTACTCCTTGGCGAAGGTGATGGGTGGCAATGTCCTGCTAGAGGAGCAGTAAGTCTTTCCCCGCTCGATCGCACCATAATGATCCATGTGCTTCATTCCGACGCAGATGGGATTGCATCATCCGCCATACTAGCACTACACGCCAAAAACAGCATGAATTCAAAGTTGTTGTAAGCGCACTTTTCCGCAGTGTGAATTACTTGATGATAGTGATGAACGTGCGTCCAGATCCATTACTACGCAACTGTGGCGCGGTCATCTTGGCCAGATGCGCAGAGACCCGTGCAAATTGAAGCCGCTAAGGGTATCAGAGGGTTAATGACCGTTTTAGACCGCCATGCAGAAATCTGCTAGATTCCACTCTCTTTACCTTTTCTTTTTCTTTTTGGGTTTTTAGGGGGCTTAGGGGGGTTCAAGGGGATTCAGCCATTGGGTATGTGTATCATTACGACGTCCAACTCACCTCAACTTGTACAACATTCACCATCACTTACGAATCTGCAAAAAAAAATAATGTCGAGTAGCGACTAATGTTGTAGTACCACTTATGCAGTGTATGAGTACAAAAGATAGATCACACTAATGACAATAGATTTGATAATGTCAACGCTTCTATGCAGATTTTACAATGCGGCTCTCCCCCCTGCTCGCGTAACCCGTCCAGGACTGTGCGACAGTTTCATTAATTACCGGCTGGATCCAGCTTGATTGGTACATACCTCGTCATAGAGCGCAACGCTGGGTGCGCCCAAAAGTTTCAGACCCAGCCATAAGACTCCGGCTGTCATGCCGCTGCCACAGGAGGTGGTAATCGGACGCTTCCCCGTCAATACCAATTGTGCCCGTTCAGCTCCAATGGCGTTCACGAGGGCTTGCCGTAACTCTGGTTCGGATAAGAAAGTGGTGTACTGGACAAAGGTATTGGGTACTGTGTGAGTTTTGAGAAACAGATTGAATGGAAGGGAAAATGAATGGGGTATGTGCCCCGAGGATAGACCAGGCCGTGGCTCTGGATCAGTCCCAAGGAAACTGCACGTTATCGGGGGTGAGGGGTGCAGCACGTTGTGGAGTAGGAGGGGCATACCGGCCACGGGAACGTGCGTCGACAACCAGCTCTACAGCAGGATCTGACGTTGGGTCCAGGTGCGAGTTGGCTACCACCTGTTCATAGGCTGCCGTCGGCTCTTAGGATGGATACAATTGGTCGATAACGCAAATGAAGTCTCACAGCGGATAGCAACCCGATCGAGGACAGGAGTGGGATAGGTAGACCTCTTCCCTTCTGCTGGTAGGACATCCGTAGTCGCAAAACCCTCTGCCTCCCAACGTGGTAGACCACCATCAAGGATGCTGGACTTTTGATGGCCGAACGCCCTGAACATGAAGAGCGCACGAGGCGAAGAGAAGACTCCATGTGTATCGTATCTAAAAGGATCATCTATCTTCTGGGCCATTTTCTCGACCTGAAGGGCACTCACATTATCACATGAGTGTCAGAATGGATGCCGAATTTTTCTACCTCATAATGGTTCGATACGGACAAGGTTGGACGGGATGAAAAACGAACCACATGCATCAGCAAACAACCGTTCGGAGGGCATCATGTGCTTCAAGCCGAGGTCATGAGGGCTCGCGATCTCGTCAAGGTCCAAGAACTGTGCATCAGGGATGCGTTTCGCCTGAAACTCCTGGAGAGGTCTCCGAGGGGAGTTGGGCATGAACCAACTGGCGTCGAGGACCGACACGCTGCCCGAGGAGATTGCATCGCGCAAGTTGGATGGCGAGAGCAGATACGGGGCCGTCGTCGTCGTGGACATGAGTCTATGGGGGGATGCAACGACAGTCCGCCCCAGACGGGACAGCATGCCCAACGGTTGACTGGGCATCGCAAGCATAGAGTTTTATTTATTTATTTATTTATTCGTAGCAGATGGATAAGATAAGTCCCGATTGGGTTGTCCTCATTGTGGCTTGGAGCCTGTACAACGCTCGATTCCCGGTCGGCCTGTTCAGTCCTCGCACCATATCTCGTCGAGGAGTATCACCAGGCCCGCACGGACGACCGCAGCGATGCCGTCCGATCAGAGTACTTGGTTGATCGCCATCCCAGCTGATGGGGACGCCGAAGGACTACTCCCCGAAATCACGCCCAAGCTCGCGCAAGTGTCTCGGTCCTCCCAGTCAGGCATTGCCGAGTTCGCCATCCCTGCATTCAAGGTAGAGCTCCCTTTGTCGTTTCACGTAGTGTCCATTCACAACGGAACTCGCAGACCGGTACCCTGGATTCTCTCATCACGCTCTCCGAGGAACTTCCAAAGCAGGACGCGTTCTTCACTTCTGCCGTTGCCAAGACAGTCGACACCTTGCGGAACCTCCTCAATAATGACCCCGCAAAGCTTGCACAGCACATCTTGGTGAACGAACGAAGCGTCGATGACTACATTTTCAAAGGCTGGAAATGGAATGAAGGCAGATACGGCGTGCAAAGAAGCCTGCGAGAAACCGTCGACGTCCTCAACAAGGTAATATCACGCACATCCACCTCACCGACATCATTCATATAAGTCGCCGCATGCTAAGCACGCGTTCAGGACATGGCATCCATTGACAACATGATGAAGTCTAAACTAAATAACTACAACCTTGTAAAGGGGTCCCTCGTTCAAATGCAACGAAAGAAGACGTATGCTTATCCATCTCGTTGTTCTATTGCCGCGCTGTTAACATTTTGCCCCCAGGGGCAATCTCTCCGTGCGGTCTCTTGTCGATGTCGTGTCGAGAGAAGACATGATACAAGATTCAGAATACTTGCAAACCTGTCTGGTGGCAGTACCAAAGTGAGGTTTTGTGATCGTGTCACCTGCTCATCTTTTCCCCCTTTCCCCTTGCACATAACTCATCTTCGATCTGAAAGAACGCTGACGAAGGAGTGGAATGCAAAATATGAACGTCTGACGAGCATGGTAGTCCCGCGTTCGTCATCGTGAGTCACAGTGATGTCACGATGAAAACACGTTCTGATCGTTTTGTGGCGCGCGCAGTGCTGTCGCTTCTGATGATGAATATACCCTCTTTGGTGTCGTGATTTTCAAGAGGGTTCATGACGAATTTTTGCAGAAATGCAGAGAGAACAAGTGCGTTGAGCCAGGCGGACAAAGATAGAAAGTTGACAAACTGAGTGCCGGCATCATAGATTCATCGTGCGCGACTTTGTGTACTCGGAAGAGCAGATTGACAGACAGCGAGAAGAACTCGATGTGGCGGATACGACCGAGAAGGAACTTTGGGTGAGGAACTATGCAAGGTGTTCCTCGCCCGTACTCACCTGTTGCTTCTATAGACGGAACTCTTAAGGCTGTCCAGGACGAATTTCTCAGAATCCTTCCAGCTCCTGGTTCACCTAAAGGTCTTGCGCCTGCTTGTGGAAAGCGTTCTCCGATATGGTCTGCCTGCGAATTACGTTGGGCTTGCTATCAGGGTATTGCCCATCCTTTGTTCTTTGAAATCATGTTGATCATCCGTTCATCACAGCCAGATCCAAAATCGACTAAGAAGACACTGTCGGTTTTGACCAGCCAGTTCGCATACCTCGCCCCTCGTTCCGGCCGATCAAAGAAGCAGAAAGGTTATGGAACGGATGAATTCATAGGAGAGTATCAGACACTATTGGACCAGGAATTCTTTGATTTCGTGTTGTACGAGGTACCATGGATTGTATTCTGACACTTGCCATGCATGTTACCCCGGTGAAGTAATTGACCGACCGTTTTCATACCACTGGATAAAAAATTGTAGATAAAGAACTGTATTAGCGGAAGGATAACAATATGGCCGACCCACTATTGTAAAAACTATCTGCCTATGTAAAGTACAAAAAGCAAGAGGGGAAACACAACCGCAGGAGATAGAGCAGAGTATAAAAGAGACAGCAAGACAATGTGACAATCCAGACACGGCAAAACAAATACTGGATAGAAAGCCATCGGATCCAACGGCAGCCTCACAATGTTCGGAGATTTGGTAGACATGCAAACATCGTGGAGCAAGATGGTGGATGGAAGGGATAATGGCAAAAGCCACGCGACGGTCTGTCCGTCAAGATGTGCGATGTTGGATGAGGAAAGTGGGTGAGTGACTGTTTCAACCTTGAAGAGAGAAACGATACGTAAGGAAATGATGCCGTTGTGGAGATGATGTGAGTTAGCGAGACAGAGACGGAGCAATGGATGCGATGGGAGGGTACCAGGTGGAGATACAAATCTCCTGATACATGTTCCCAGATAAATAGAAATCCTAAATGGATAGGAGTCCCATGACAAGTAAGACAGACAGACATAGACAGGGATAGAGAAGAGTAACAGTCGGTTTCAGAAGGATTGCCGCATTCCTTCCGCTTCCTTCTTGAGTGCCATGGGTACGACCATGTTCTCGACAGGGTAATCCATCGTATTACGATTTTCTTTTTTCCTTCTTCCGCGGCAAGACTGATCAGTTCTCCCTTTTTCATTTTGAATTTTAGAAGAGCTGTGGGTAAAGTAAGGTTGTCGAGAGGTGTGTACGAACGAGGGCAACCCTCAGAGCCCAAGGTTCGACATCACCCGCGACACCTCGTCCACCACTTCCTCATCCATCACCCTGGCACTTCTCTGAGCAGAAGACCCGATCACGGCCGATGATCGAGGTCCATATACACTAGGGAATGAGGGTGCGGTGGCGCTCGTCGGGCTCGAATTTCCCCCCGTGCCTCCCCCAGTA